>VYXH01000463.1:159762-186869 GCA_013397275.1 Burhinus bistriatus | reverse complement strand
CCCGGGTGTCCCCAGGCGCCTTATGTCTGCGTGCTATTGCACGGGTTTGCGGTTAAAGGCTGTTGTGTCCTCTGCCTGTGTCACTGGGAGGGGGAGCGGGGCCGCCTACCAAAATCCGCGCTCCCTCGCTTCCCGTTGTTTAAACCTCTGGGGGTTTGAATTTTGGAGAAATAACACGGCCGCTGGAAAGAAAGGAAACCTGTTAACTGCCCCACTCATTCTCCACCGCCGATTTTTCTTTTCCAAAGCAGTTCGTGAGGCGCTAGCCCCATGGCACCGCGTTCAGTGAGATAATTCGTGGATAAATAGAACTTCAAAATTTTGCTGTTGGTGTAAAATGCAGCAGTTCTGCTAGGAAAAAAAAAAGGAGTGATGTCTCAATATAATAACCGCTTGTGTTGAAAATTACGGCAATATGAACAAGTTACTGGAATATTGGAATCATCCTCAGGGAGCAACATGGTCACTTTTTTCATCAGGTTGATAACTCCTGCCCCTTCCCGAATCATCTCTGTGATGTTTTTGCGTGATGCACTAATATGCGTAGGGATTGCTCTCCAGCTGGATCACTCTGTCTTTTTTAAATTATTAAAAGATTTTATTTTTTCTACCCACTTTTAGAGATAATGAATTGAAGCCCATATTTTGCCTGGGTAGTCAAAACTGCCAGGCTTGTTTTTGTAGTAACATCAGTATTTGCATTCAAAAGGCAGAACTAGCTGTCTTAAATCTGAATTTAACTGTCTTAAATTCTGAATCCTATACAAGAATTGCCTCCAGTGTGGAAGGAGCTTGCCTTTTACGATTTCATGACATGCTGTCTCTTTCTGTGGCAGTGCCTCAGACGTTCCTGTGATAACCTTGTTAGGCTTGAGAAACATGTAACCCCTGAGTTTACCATGCCGACCAGCAGATTACGCCTCTTTTGTTATGCTCTGTGTTTCTCTTCTATATGCACAGCGCCTGGCACAGTATGGATACACTTAATATCTCAGGCCAGGTTCTGCTGTAATGCAAGTAATCAGAATTAAGTTCCAGTGGAGAGACGCATGGCAGCATAGGAAGGGCATGGCTATCTGTTTTTTCTCTGCGTTTCTGTGTCCCGGGCATGTGTAGTGCATGTTTCAAATTGTATCGTTAGTAACTCTCACTGAGATACTAAAATAGAGGAAGCCTGTGTTCAATATCCAGACATGTTAACTGTAAATTGTGGAGAATGAAAAATAAAGCATTGTTACTGCCTGTGTCATATTTTTCATCACATATGATGTCCCAGGTATTTGCCGTGTGGTCCGAATTTGGCAGTGCTCTTTGGTGAGCTTGCAAACTGAGAGAAAGACTTCTTCATTTCTGCATGGAAGCGCTGGAACACTGCTGGATTGTGAATGCTATAGATATTATAAAGCCCATGCGGTGAGCAAGAGGAGTAAAGACTGTTAAAATCTAGTAGTACCAGGTAATAATAAAATTGCAGGTGCAGTTCAAGCAGCTGCTAGTAAGTGGTTTATTTAAACTACTGCACGTGAGACAATTACGCATTTCCCCAGGACTACTTTTGCTGAGTGATTGAAGTGTGCAAGAAATAGAAACCAGCGTCACATGAGAATGCAACTTTCTGGTGAAACCTGCTTGTCCAAAGTGCACTGTGAACATGTACCCTATACACCTCATGCTGAAAAGTAGCAGAGGAACCTACAAGTCACCTCAAGTGCTGGTGGGTGGAAAGCACAGGTAGAATAGCTGCATGTATAAAACTGGAATATGATAACAGGTCTGAATCTGGGCTTGTTGCACTGGGTTTTGGAAATAAAAGGTAAATCCCACAGAAATTTCCACTGAAAAGACCTGGGATTGAAAATATGTATTATTGAAGGTAAAGCAAAAGAAAACACATCTCCCCTAGCATGTCAGTGGGCTAGTATAGGTAGTCATGTCAGTTGCCAACAGCAAGTGTTTTTTCAATCTACTGGAAAAATACCCTTCTGCAGAAAAAGTGTAACTAGGAGGAAAGAATGTCGTGATCGTGTAACTGAAGTGCTATTCCTATGAAATTACCCTGTACCCAGCTAACGCAGATTAACATTCAGGCTTTGAAGCAGTTTTGCTGTTTTCCTATCTGATGAGCCAGACTGTAGATACTGTGGAACTGTTGAACTAACAGGCTGTTTCCAGACTGTTTGGATTGCAGGGATATCTGTGGGGGGAAAGAGCCCTTTGTAGGATGTGCTTGTTTGTTTAGAAAATTGTGTAACGGGAGTGAAGAATGACAAGTGCCACTTTCTGCAACCATAGGTGTGGCATGGGAGACGGCATGCAGGAAAGGCTGAAGGTTTGCATCTAGCACATTCTAAGTGGCGACTGGTTTTAAAATGTGTATTAAGCATCAGTGTGTTCTCTTGTGTTTGTGATGGTTAGGTTTATAAAGTCTGTGTGAGTTACAAGTGAGGATAAGAACACTGCAATATTATGGCTGGTTTTCGTGTATTCAAATTGTATCTTGGTTTTGCAGAAATGGTCATTATACAAGGACATAGGTTTTCCGTGTTCACTTTTCATGGGTTGGATTTCTCATCAGGCCAAGCAGGCAAAAGAAAGTGAAGACACAAAACATCCAATATTTGTGAAAGGGAATAGTGGAGCCTGTTAGGATATTCCCACATATCAGCAAGGATGGTCTATGTAAGCCTCCTGACAGTGAATGCGCTAGGACAGAGGAGGACAGTCAGGGAGCAGATGCTCCTTGCAGTGTGTGTTTCCCATAGCAACCTGGCAAATTTCCCAGCAGAAATTTGCGTGCGAGTTAGTCATGTTTTTGCATCGCTTACTCACTTCTGTATTTTCAAGTATCCCCCCAAAAGAGGGAATAGTAAGAGACAAATGAGGAGGAGCAGAACATAGATGATGGAGGTTGGCAGCACAACCCCTGCCTGAGCTGTATGAACAGGAAGAGATGGTGAGAGGCCATCTCACCACCCGAATGTTTGAACAGCACTCAGCGTTTGCACCTGTGCCAGAAGGGACGCAAGTCCTCTCTGGAGACCCTGATCTCTAAAATCTTATTTACTGGTATTCTAAGTAGAAGAGCATCTTAATAGCATACTTTTCTTATCAATTAGTTCCAGTACACCTCGTGATGTGTTTATCTACAGTCATGTATAGTAATACATGATGATACATGTTTGTCAAAAGTTGTGGTAGGTAAGAGATGTGGCCACGTGAACACAGCAGATCACGCCCTGTGCATTCACAAGGCAGTTGATATTCTTTTTGTTTCTAAGCAAAGTAGTCAGGTCTGGCTGTAACTTGCATGATTTTACACAACTTATTACTGTCCCATTTGGACTGCCTCTCTGTCTGTACCTCACCTCTCCTTTTTTGGGGTGTATTTCTTCATGTTTTGGGGTTTGCACTCCATTTCTTTACTAATTTTCTCTGTTTCTTCCCTATATCCCCACCATCCTCTCATTTTTTCCTTTTCTTTTTCTCTTTCACTGTTAATTACCCTACTCTAGACCCAGACTTTGTCTGACATCCTTATTTGATTGGAACTGTATGGTCAGTGAGTAAAGAGGGATGGATGCCACTTTCCGGCATCAGGTGCCCGAGGAATATCATGAAACTTCACTTCCTCTTCCTCTCCTGCAGCGTTCTCTCTGTGGCATTATCTTCCTGCCTTAGTCAGTTGTGATCCTGTACTCTGGTGCTGAAGCTAAAAAGTGCTACAGGTGGAGGCTTTAGGGAGCAGCAATGCGTACTGTCATCCACAGCACCCAATGCAAAGAGGACACTGAACAGACGTGAGAGGTCCCAGGGGAGAAAGAAAGAGTGCTACATATATTTGGATCCTTCACCCTAGGTAAAGATGGCATCAAATGAACAAAAGACTGAAATTACACATTCAACCTTAACCTGGATATTTCATGACTTTTAAGTGTGTAATACACAAGAGGAATAGAAGGCATTTTGGTGAATTAAGTACATTTTTGATTTACAGTGCACACATACCGTCTGGTCCTGTAACATTAACATGGTGATCTCAGTTTCAGCCATGTTTCATGTTCAAGGCAGAGTCTTTCAGTATGCAGTTAAGAGAAGAGACTGCCATTCTGTGAGTTATTTACATGATGGCCAGTTTGTTTGCATAAGTAGGGCAAACAAATTTTTTTGGATGAATGATCTTCTGGTGTGAGGATGGGCAGAGTGGAACAATTTAACCCTTCTTTGAGGTGGTGTTGTGGTTACCAAGTTATTGTGGATCTTGTCGTGGCTATGCAAAGCTAATTTTTATCCAAATGTGAGTTTTTGGACATGGCATTTTCTGATAGAAGCCAAGCTTGCCAAATGTAAACAAACACTGTTTACTATGATGTATTTGTTTTGTCAAAACCCTCAAGCCTTTTACTTGTGTTTGTTTATTGGAAACTGTCCCTCACAATTACGGATAGGCTATAATTCAAAAATCAGTCATCTCACAGCTACGGTCCTCAGTTCCCCTTCACCCTCATTCTTTGTCAACCTCATGTTTTATTATTCCTGAAAGTTAGATGTTTATTGTTTACAGCAAGAATAACTCGTTAAATTCTCCATTGCTTTTTTTGTTATTTAATGCTCTTTAAATAAACTAAAAGGAATATCTAATTTAATAGTCTCATATCAGTCAGCTACACAGGGTACAACGACAGAAGGAAATGGAGCCTTGTCCACGCTACATAAAATGCTTGAAATTCTGTAGCTGAGACTGAATAACCAGGATTTCTGCATTCATAAACCTCTCACAAAATGCCATCAGTAGAGAGGAATCAAGCCCCCCCTACCAGACAGCTTGCCTGCTTCTAGGTGATACAGCTGCTTTCTTCACTAGCTGGTTGCAGACACTTATTTGCAGATGTTTTTCTAATCAGTTGAGCGTATTTTGGCATTCATATGCTTAAAGAGAGGTGGAGAGCTTCATACAATGAACAAGTTGTGTGGCTCTAAGCGTGACATTTTATTTAAAGGTAATTGGGTTTTCTGCACATTTGCTAATAACTGTGAACGTTCACTTTTTTAAAAGTGCAAATTTTAGAATGGAGAGCACTTTAGCTGACTATTCTGGTTTGCACATTTCGAGCCTTCATCAGCACTTTCCCCCGGGGAGATCAGAAAGATTTTAGCCTGTTAACACCTGCATTTTTTATCTTATTATTTAATCTGAATATTTGTAGAAAGCATGGAAACAATTTTATGATAATGAAAATAGAATTCAGAACTGATCTCATCTAACAGCAAAGACATTAAAGATCACTGGAAGACACATCACTGAAAAAAAAACATAACCACAGAAAAACATTTGAACTGAACTGGATTCAGACTAGAGGCAAAAAAAGCTCAGTGCTCTGTCAGAACAGTTAAATATCATTGATTGTAACCTGTTCAAGAATAAGAAAGATTTAGATAATGGGAGAAGTGTTTGATTCATTTTGAGAGAATAAATGGGCCTAGAAAGCTAAAAGACTTATCCTGATGTCATACAATATTAAGGAGTTAAGATTTGGCTTTTCAAGTTTCTCTGTCCCGTGGACAACCACGCAACCTTCATAACCAGTCATTAAAAGTACAGAAAAAGAAGGAACAACTTCTGTCTCCACTTCTCTTCCCTGAACTGACAGTCCCTTTGGTTGTATTAAAGGGGGCATTAACTGTCCTGGAGAAAGAATTAATTCTAATGGTCTGAAATGTCAATTATTCAATGACAGGCATACATAAAATAATAGCAAACATCATAGAAATAGAAATTGAAGTTCTTCTGGTGCTTACTCTTGCATACAACCTTTCCCTTTCAGAAGAACAAGCCTCACACATTGCCTTCAGGCAACTCTGAGATACAGCTCGTTTGCACCAGCAATAAAGCTGTTTAAGATCCTACTTTTTGCTGATGTTTTTGGCCACACAGTTATAGGAATGCTGCAGAAGATGGAGTCCTACCTGGCAGCCCCAAATGCTTCTCAAGCAGAAGAGAAACAGGAAGAGAAACGAAAGGGGAAAAGCTAAGGTACAGAAGGAAAATAATACAGAAGTGGAAAGGTGAAATCTAAGGTTGGAATGGCACAGGTCTGGTAAAGACAGCAGTACCAGCGGGGTCCCACCTGGCTTAGGCTGGTCAGAGCATCCTTGGAGCAAGGACCAGCATTTCCACAATGGATCCTGGCCTTGGAGCAGTGGCAGATCCCATGGTAAAGTGTTCCCTTTACCATCTGCTTGTACTTATACTATTGGTGGCAGCAGGCCTTGTTGTTGGATGAATTTGGTTTTCTGTATTTAATGTTTTGCAGAAGGGGATGTAGCAGATATCATAATATAAAATGAATCTCAGGTCTGTACCTGTCCCAAAGAGGCTGCATGATTTTTGCCCAAGAATATACATACGTATATATATGGTAAGCTGAGATAGGGAGGTGGTGTGCATGGTTTCAGTTGATGGACTCATGGTGGATATTGGTTTCTCATTTGCTGTTCAAATAGAGCACACAGTTCTGGTTCCCATGTGCTGAAAAGGATGCAAGAAAAAAAAGGAAAAAGGAGCAGAAAAGAGCTTCAAAATTATTTGGAGGGCTGCAGGAAGTGTTTTACAGTGAGAGACTTTAAAAGCACAAGCTATTTAGTTTCCTCAACGAGAATGCATTAGAATGATTTGATTACAGTGACTAAGACACTTACTTAACTTAATGGAGAGAAAATACTGAGTAAATAAAGGGATCTTTAGTCCGAAGACAAAAGGCCTGAATTGCCCATAGCTGGAAGCTGAGACCATGAAACCGTTCAGATAGGCAATGAAGCACACATTTTTTAAACAGAGGGAGTGATTAACTGTTGGAACAAACCAGAAAGAAAACTAATGGTTTCTCTATCTCTTGAAATCCTCAAGTGAAAAAATGAATGCCTTTGAAAGTTATGCTTAGTCACACGCTAGTTAATTGGCTCAAAGCAAAAGCAGCAAGTGACACTCTGTCCTGTTTTATATAGGAGGTCAAATTAGATTGTTATAATCGTTCTCTTTGGCTTGCCAGTCTATGAAATACTGCAACTGCCAAAGGCCTACATTAAAATAAAAATAATGCTTTGAAGTTAAGCACTTCAAGGGTAAAGAAGGCAGAATTAAGGTTACTCTAGTAATCTTCACTATGATCCTCTGTGCATGTGCATTATGATGCGCTCTTAAATGCTCAGTCACTCGGATTTTCCTCTCAACATGGACCATTACCAAATTTATAATCCTAAATCCTTAGAAATCAGACTCTTCTATTGCTTGATCTAAAGAAATAGCTCCTACCTCTTCTCTTTTATGTGGGTCAGCCCTTAGTGAGGGGTGCGATGGACAATTAATCATATAAAGGACTGGCAGAATGAAAGGCACTTTGTGTCAATGTCAAGTTAATGAAAGCAGGGAACTCTGGATCTTGAAGGAGAGGATTCTGAAAGGCAGCATGGGTATGGAGAGGGCATCATCCTGTCATACTAAGACCAAATATTCTGTTCATAAATGGAGATACAGGACACTGTTCACAGCCCAGTTGCAGAGTACAATGTATTTTTGCAGGGAGGATTTTCTTTCTCATATTTATGGTGTTACCTGAGATGCAGACAAACATCATGGGACTACCACGTGCCTATTAGGAAAAAGGAACTAGATTAGGAAAATTTGCTGCCCAGCATTTTGCTTGAAACTCTTGTCATTACAGACAGTGGGAATGTTGTCGCTCATCAGGGAAGTAGGTGTGAATCCATAATTTATAATACAGTGTATAGCTAGAACTGGCTTATCAACTAACATGAATTTTTGAACACCTCACTTCATATTTAGAAAATAATATCAAATTTTGATTGAGAAAAATGTATAGAGCTATGTAATTATCTTTTAAACATATTATAAAGATATCCCTTTCCATGGCTCTGTACATAACAGAGTATTTAGGAAAGAGATTTACTATTTTAAAGTAAAATAATGGTGTTAAGTACATGTTTAGGGGAGAGAGGAAAGAGGGTTTTAATTTATAATGTTGCCTGCCTTTGTCTTTTAGCAGCCTCAACATTACATTACAAAGTTGTAAGTCACAGTATAAAAGAAAAACCTACACTGACATTTTGTTTATTTCTAGTGTGCCCCTCTATTTTTAAGGCCCTTCCCAAATGTCATAGTGTTTGGACATCTCATCCAACATCCACTAAAGTAACAAGAATGACTCCCACTCATTTCCATGGGCAACATCCACTAAAGTAACAAGAATGACTCCCACTCATTTCCATGGGAGACAGCATCAAGCTGTGTTAAGGAAGGACTAAGCATATCCTAGCTCTCTTTCAATGTAGTGGAGTTTTATTCTGATAAATCTAAAGCTTTTACTGTAAATTATCGGCCTCATTTCTTATAAGATGTTGCACCAGGGGAGGTTTAGGCTGGACATGAGGAAAAAATTTTTCACTGAAAGAGTTATCAAACATTGGAAGAGGCTGCCCAGTGAGATGGTTGAGTCACCATCCCTAGATGTGTTTAAAAGTCGTGCAGATGTGGTGCTTGGAGGCATGGTTTAGTGGCAGACCTGGTAGAGTAGGGTCAATGGTTGGACTGGATGATCTTGAAGGTCTTTTCCAACCTAAACGATTCTATGATTCTAAGATGAAAAAAACTATGTTTGTGTTTATTTTGGTGAGAGTTTGGAAAAATAAAAATCCTCTATTAGAATCAATGTACGTATTATTGCTGCCTTTGTCTGCTTTCTCAGGACTGGGTTTTGCAAAAACTGTATTTAATTAAGTGATTACTTCTATCAAATGTATTGAAGCTACTTGCATACTTCTGTGTTACTCAATGTGACCAAAGTTTGCGGAATAATACAATGACTATGCTGAATCTTACTAGATTTACTGTTTAAAACTGGAGCAATCCCCTGTGAACTAGCCTGGGTCTCCTCCGATGTTCGTTATTATTAGTATATGTTTAATCTCTGTATCATATGGCTACTTGTCTTGCCCAAAAGAAATAACGTGTTAATTGCTTGGTGGTTTTGGCTCCATCCCTCTGTTAAAGTTTACAGACCCCAAGAGTTCCCAAATACTTTTGTTTTTAAATCACTACCATGTCAGAATATTGGAGCCTACTTTTAATAGTGTAAGATTACATAGTTAATACAAGTTTATATTTCTTTGCTTTTCTAAAGAGAAATAAAAAATAGTATGGCCATTAGCTTCTTGCATGAATTAAAATAGTGATTTATTAATAGGCATTAAAGAGTACCACAAAAGGAAATTTTGCTTTGGTGATGGATTAGGAACTTGGCTGGGAATCAGAAAGCTGCATTCTGTCCTTGATTCTTCTGTAAGAGGTCATAACCTTGATCACTCCCCTCTGTTTCCTTTTCTTTCTTCCCTTAAGTTGTGCTCATTTTGATGCTTAGGTTATAAAGGTTACCGGAAGAGGCATTGGCTCCAACTACATTGCCTTCCACGTTGAAAAAAAAATTCCTGTGATCAATTTTGGACCTTATTATGATATTTCATTATGATTATTCATATTAATGAAGACAGATTAACTGTTGGTTATGGGATTTGGTGGGTACAGAGAAACCCTTACTGACGCTTAAGTATATATACTGTAGATAAGAATGATTTTCATCACCTCAGAAACACCCAAAAAATCTTTACGTAAGATCAGAATTTAGCATCACATTAAGTGAAAACCGTAGGTAGGATAGCTAAGGGAAAATAGTTGGCAATCACTTACTTTGTATATACCAGCCATTCCCCCTATAAACAGTTTGAACTCCTGAATACATCCAAACTAATAGTTCTGACTTTTAATTCAAAAACATATCCAGAAGGAAAACGGCTCTCTGATAGGGATAATAGATTTGAACTTCGATCAGTACTTCCTTTGTTGTGCAGTCTTCAACAAATTGCTTTGCTGCAGTTTTCTAAACTGGTAAGAGATCCAAAGGTAAGTATATCAAAGTGAAGATGTTGAATGCACATGGTCTTTGCAGTCACAGTCGGGTCGTGTGCTTTTGTACTGTACAAGTTGCATGAAATACAGGAAACATAACTTGCAGTAAGTTATAGGCTTATGTGAATTATTAGTCCCATGGGAATAAGTAGAAGTTATATTTGCTTCGTTTGAACAATTTATGTTTTATAACCACAGTCTGTTAGAGTCTTTTCCACAGAACACATACAAATATTTCCAGCAGCTGTGACTGCCAGATTACTTGGAGCAAGTGAACATTGCTCAGTCTCTGTAAGTACAAAGAGACTTAATAACAATCATGCCTTATGGTCATCCCAAACATTACTCATTCTGCTTTACCTAATGCATACTTTGCATTTAAATATCCACCAACATCTCAGCCAAAGCTGTTAGTGGTATAACTACAGCCTGTGATGGTAATATAACAAGCCTTTTTGCTTGCTATGTGCTACAGTTTCAAAATAAGGTAGGGTTCTATTAATCATTTATGGTACATCTGCAGCAGAATTTGTGAACTTACAGATGGATTTTTTTATGCATTGGCAACTAAACTAACCTGTATTTACCGTTCAATCCCAATTTCTTATTCATGGAATTCAAGGTGGATGGCTATGCATCGTTCTCTGCTTTCTAGCTTCTGCAATTTTCCTTCCCATTTTATTTTGACATGAATGCTGAGAGATGGTCTCAGAAACATGGGAAGAGAAACACATGCTCAAAAAAGAACGTCTTTTTGGAAAACCCTAGAGGAGCTTCACAACCAAGATCCCAATCACCTGACTGTGATACTGGAAAAGATACAGCAGCTTCTTGAAGATCTTGCATAAATAGCACAATATACATACGCAGTTCGGGAATGATTATGACAGCCCTTCTCAGTCCTGTATGTATCTATCTGTATGTAACATAAGTCAAAGGAGGAAGGGACGGGGGGGATAAAGGAGAACAATTTTCGAAGTATCAGTATAATAGTTCTGGCTACTGTCTGTCAAGTAGTGCAATTTACAGAAAGCAATACTTCTAGTCTGGCTCATCCTTGGATGATGGGTCTCATGCAAGTGAAGTCAATGGAAAGTCTAGAGAGGTTCTGCACCTTCATAGGCTTTTCCATCTCAAGTATCACCTCTCCCTAAATCAAATGCAACATTGCTGATGTTCATGCTCATTAGGTGGAGATGTGTGCAAATAAATCAGGTGTGTGGTACACTGCTGTTGCATTTGGATTATCATTCTTTGAGCTTACTTTCATCAAAACAGAATTTTCCATATGCTGGCCAGTGCTGTCCATAATGGTGGCATTTGCTGAAATGATAATCAGGGTTATTTATGCACTTTTTTCTTTAGAGGTATTTTCTGACTGCAACAATTTCCAGATTTGCTCTCATATTAATAAGGTGTATGGTTAGTAATGGAAGTAAACCAAATTTCTTTGTGTCAGCCTTATGTGCATGCAATTACATGCTGTGATAGCTGACAAAATGACAACAAGCAAATTTCCATACACATTTAAGCAAATTAAAGGGCTAGGATAGTTCTTGCTTCAAATATATTCATATGAAGGAATGTGACTGTTGTCTCTGTTAGACCATCTTGTTAATTTTTCCCATCAGTGCCTATGGGACCAGTCCTCGCATGTGCTGGAAGCAGCTTAGGCCATGCGATCGGTACCTTAACAGTAAAAGCCCTGATTTCAGAGAATTCTTTCAAACAGACTGAAACTTGGCAGAAGAAAGAGTGAAATTACAGCAGCTATAAACAACACCTCTTATATTGATATAGATTCTGTAGATGTCATTCATTGCAGTAGAAGAAGCCCCACTATTTAGGTATATGATATCTACAAAGCATTTCAGTAACCATCACCATTTCATTTTTATCCTGTGTGTTGCATCACATTCTGTCACAGCCTTTGGCACTTAGGAGGGCAAGTGCTTGTAAGGTGATGTGCAACATACAATCCACACTTAGCTATGTTGTAACTCTCTCCAAAGCCAGATTTAGAGAAACTTAGCAGGGGTTTTTTTGTTTATTTGTTTTAAGATCACCAAATATAAGTGTGCATTCTCTTATTATCTCCTTATTATCTCCTGGGTACCTGGACCCTGTAGGCCACTGTCTCTAATTTTGACTTACAGGTCTCTGTTGAATGTCTTTCTGCTCTTCTTAAGGCCCCTCATGTTCAGATGTCAGTGACCTCCTTGTTGATGACCCAACTTAGCTGCCCATTTCCTCATCCTCACCTCTGCTCAACTTACAAGCTTAGCTCAAAACCCCTCACAAGAATAATTACCCAATTTGGGTCTTCACTGAATAAAACCCTCTGTGATCTTTGGCTCCATTCTAATTTGGTACAGTTCAGTTTCTCACATCATTGCTCTTGGCCTCCATCATCATGTCCTGTCACTAGTCCAACCATCAAAATCCATGTCTTCTCCCAGGCAGTCCATTGTGGGACTTTTTTGGGTTTGTTCTGGGAATTCTCTAAAAACATGCATAAAGTATTTCTCAAGCCTTGCTTAAAAAATCCTCTTTCAAAACCTTGATAGTAGCTAAGCCACGTGCGCTGGGATCCTTTATCATTAACATCCCTTTGTATTCACCCGTATGTCTTTATCCAGTCATCTCCTGCATTACTGTTTGACTGTAAGCTGTCTGGTGGAAGAATCCACCTTCTTGTTCTGTGTGTGTGTTGTATCTTGCAAAATGGAGTCCTGGCCTATGACCGGGGCTCCGAGACAGGATGGTAAAACAAACCAGATACTATAATGATGATGAACCTAATTTGTTATTAGTTCCTCTGTTTTTACTGTGTTTCAGTACGAAAAAAGTCAGCAAATATCATGCCAGATGTACAACTTGTGTTCAATACATTTCCTTAAACCTAGTGGCATGGTTAGGATGTTCTAGATTGTGTATTTGCACTGTTTCCCATGGGAGAAAAAAATATTAACACAGTTCAAAGCATAAGCATACTTGCCTTATGAATTAACTTCACATGGTAAAATTGACTTTACCAATTCAGGCTCTCAAATACCTATGGTCTTCAGACCATGCCTGGCTTGGTTTTCATTTGAAATCTGTGCTGTAATTATCAGGCTGCTCTGATACTGTAGTTCTAGCGATTTGGTTTGGGTTACTACCAGATATTGAGTGGAAAAATCCTTTGTAAAGGAATATTGGTCTTCCAAAGAAAAATTCTGAGACAAGATCGTATTTCAAAGAAATACTACACATTTTCCTGAAACAATTTGAGAATTATGGTTTTAAAGGGCAAGAAGGTTTCAAGATTTAATTGTTGTTTCTAATAACAGTGGAATGTATACATTCTGTATAAAGTTTACCAAATGCCCAAAAGATTGTATTTAGAAATGGGAAGACCTTGCAGAATTCTGTTTGCTGCTCAAACAGAACTTGCCACAGCAGAATCATTTTCTTCTTATCTCATTCGATTTCAAGTCATGCTCCACCTGCTTTTCATTAATAACACAAATAATGTCTCCTGCAAGTCCTGTTCACAAGTTTGGTTCTCACAGCTCAAACAGATAGTAAAACTTCAGTTCCAAATGACTTCTCCTGCTTTCAGTACAACCTGGTGTATCTGCTATACATCTCCTGTATGCTATAGCCTTCTTTTAGGGTTAAATCCTTCAGACCTGTTTGTTTGGGCTAGTTCGAATCCGAGACCTCAGAGTCTACAGACTTTCTTTTCAAAACTAGACCTCTTTTTAGAGACAAATATTTCTGTTTATCTGTGTGATATAGGCAGATGCTATAATTTTCTTCTAGATCTATCATAACTCTTCCCCTGTTTGGCATTGTAGAAAGGAATATGCATTTTTTAATACCCACATTACAAATTTCTATGTCTTGAGACAACATCTCCCTAGCAAGATTTTCCCCCGCATGTTTGAAGCTGTGCCCCCTAATGCCCTCTGCCATGCCTAATTCATTTGTACTTGCAGTGGGACAAGGACACAGAAAATAATATCAAATCAAAATGACAAGTTTTCCGCCCAGCTGGTAAGTCTTTGTCACAGGATACTTCTGGCTGCCTATGATGAGACCATGAAGAACATACTGTACGGCCTCTAAGGCAAATATATGCACACTCTTATCTCCTGTATTTACCCTTCCCAGTCACACGTAACTTTCTCTGTTTGAAGCATGGCCTTTTAGAGCTGTGCCCCCAGACTTTAGCAATTCTGTTACAAACACCAAATCCACCCTAGCTGATGAACCCACTGAGTCAGTGCAGGACAGTGACACTGTTGTCGTTCAAAGTGCAAATTACATCACCTAAGTTCTCATTCTCTTTTGCTTGTATATCAGAGGAAAATGGTAATTAACCAAGAAAATTGGCATTGTTTGATGGCTGAGCTTCCATGAATGCTGCACTGTGTTGATTACTAGCAGCTATTCGAGTGCTGTCAAGCAATGGAGACAGAGACAGTCACCATAAGCGAGACCTAGAAAGAGAAATTACTTCAGACACAGTATTCTGGAAGACCTGAGAGCTGGCAGTTGCCTCTCAAATCTATTTTAATAATAATCTATTTGAATAAGGTTTTGGTAAGCCTAATCTGATAACCATCTGAAAATTTTATTTAAAAAATGATGTATAACAGTAAAGAGAAAGGAGAAGTAAAGGAGTTACCCTTAATGTTCTGGTAGTCCTAGGACCTGCAAAAGCAAGATCCTGACAAGCCATGCTGTTGAACAACATAACATACAACATAGGCATGTGGGGGAACCTACCCTTGTATGACAGCAGATAGCTGTTGTGAACTGGCTGGGCATGTCTTTGCAAGAGAAGTAAAATACATTGAGACACGCACAACTTATTTGTAACCATTTGTGAGGTTGATGTCTCTCTTCCTGCTGAACAGTAGGAAGTGCCCTTTTTCATTAGTCCTGAGAGTTTTAGGCTTTTCATGAGTTGCTACAACTTTCTGGGGAAAGGTACTAATCTTTTCACCTTTGCTGCATTTGAGTGGTGGATATTCTTACTGTTGAAGTCAACTATATGTTAATTTGAGAGAGCTGGCTGTTTCTGTACACTAAATGACTGCGCTTAGTCTAAAAGAAGTTCCTATAAAATACATGGAAGGAAATATTAAACTTGTTCTCCATCAGCCATATGATTAGTCATTTATACCTTAATATTTGCTATGGGATATGTTGAATTCAGGCTGACATTATTTTTTTGATTGGCTCTAGCTGGCAATAATAGTGGCACACCCTGCATTAGTGAACTGCTCATCAGCCATGGCAGCAGGGTACAAAGAGCTATGAGTGATGGTAGGCATTCACAGGGAATAGTTGTTGATAAATGGGTACAGACATATCATGCCCATCACTGAAAAAAAATAAAAATAGAAAATTGTGGTGGAGGGGGTTACATTATTTAGGTTTGAGCTTCTCTTTTGGTAGCTATCATATGCACTTCTGTTTGGCTCACACAAAGATGGGTGCTCAGTCAGATCCACCAAGGGGACTGAGACCCAATACGTGGGTATTTATGACGTGGTAAGGTCCTAGCCCTGCTTGCTATCATGGCAATATCTGAAGAGGCCACAGGTATTGGCTGATGAGTAAGTAGGCATGAGGAAAGTTTTCCTGTCACATTGCATGGATATGGATGCCTATGAAAATTTCTGTCATCGAGGTAGTAGGGCTATTGTAATCGCAGGTTGAATCCAGAAGTATAGTAATGTCATGTCTTCAGGTCTTGTGATTTGTGTCATTGTTTTCTTTTATTAGGAAAACAGCAGTAAAGCTCAGCATGAAGTGTGGCCATGACTCCATTCCAGAGATGAAAGACAGCTGAAAAGCTGAAAGCTTTGTTGGAAGATGATGGTGGGTGATGAATGCCAAGGGGCCCATAATGCATACAATGAGAAACACTGAAGAACAGTTGGGGAAAATATAGAAAGCAGAAGCAGAATGAGGAGAGGCACGTTTCTCCTCACTGCAGTTCTAGTTTAGTTAAAATGTAATTGAGCAGGGAAGGCTGGCGAGAAGACTGCTGCAAAGCAGATAGAAAAGACACCAATAGATCGAATGCTCTCAAATACCACATCTTCTGAGAACAAAGGCTTGCCCTGTAAGAAGTAAAGCCTGCATTGGATTATGACTTCTATCCATCAGTATGTTCCCAAGAGAATCAAGAAAGAAATCCTGCTGTCTTTGTCTATTTTTCCTCCCCTGGGGGAGAAATAGATGTAGAGGGTGAGACATCTGTATTAGAAATTCTTAAACATAACCATTGTCTCAAAAGATCATTATTTCTCCCTTCAGCAACAAAACATTGCTGGAGGCAGGGAGGATATGGGTGAGTTTTAATTGTTGGTGCCAATACAGTGCACATCAATTTTGACAAATAATATTTGCTTTACTGATTGATATCCCCAACATAAGAAGGACATGGACCTGTTGGAGCGGGTCCAGAGGAGGGCCACAAAGATGATCAGAGGGTTAGAGCACCTCTGCTATGAGAACAGGCTGAGAGAGTTGGGGTTGTTCAACCTGGAGAAGAGAAGGCTCCGGGGAGACCTTATAGCAACCTTCCAGTACCTAGAGTGGCCCTACAGGAAAGATGGAAGGGACCTTTTTAGCAGGGCATGTAGTGATAGGATGGGGGATAATGGCTTCAAACTGGAAGAGGGTAGATTTAGATTAGATCTCAGGAAGAAATTTTTCACTCTGAGGGTGGTGAGGCACTGGAACAGGTTGCCCAGGGAAGCTGTGGAGGACCCATCCCTGGCTGTGCTCAAGGCCAGGCTGGCTGAGGCTTTGAGCAATCTGGTCTAGTGGGATGTGTCCTTGCCCATGGCAAGGAGGTTGGAACTAGGTGATCTTTAAGGTCCTTTCCAACCTAAACCATTCTATGATTCTATAACAAATCTACCTGCCAGCATAGCTGAGCACACAGAGGTTGTCTTTGACCAACCAGAGATTTTAAGATGGCCATCATTAGCGAAGGATGTACAGCTGGAATCAGGTCACTTTGGAGTCTCAGCAATAGCTGCTTTGAATAATTTCATGTAGGTATGGAGGTACTAGTGGTTTAGCGTAGAAACACTTTGAGCTTGCTCACACAAATTTGTAGTTTCATGCCTGTTTATGTAGGGGAAAATGCAAATGAGCATACTACTTGCATCGTGACTCTAGACTCCACTTGACATTTGTACTCATGACTGAGTCATCAGCAGTAGCTTCACTAAGATAACAACTGGAGCTCTGCAGGCATTGGATATAGACAGTCTTTCCCCTAGTATTTCCCTGGTGTACATTAAAAATATCATCAAATAATAAGACAGTTGTTGGTATCTAAAGACAAGATTAGACAACATTTGACATCATAGCAAAGTCTTTTTACTGAGACTCAGTTGTAAGAAGGAGTTTTCTTGATCCTGAACTATTACCACTCACCTTATCTTTCAGTCATGTCATCTTCCCCAGGCTCACAAATAAGTTCCATCATTCATAGTGAAGGAATTGATTTTCCCACCATAATATATGAACAATACTGCTGCTGTTGGAGGAATTTTGTTAACACAGCTGGTAGGGTTTTTTTTCCCCCTCACCAGCAGGTTTTTTGTTTTGGCCAAATTAGGTTTCCTATAATAAAAAACCTTGTTCCAAATCAGTAGAGCAATGAATTTTGGCCTGCCACAGCACCAGGTGGCTTTTCTGACACTGCAGGGTTAGCTGTCAATAGGAGATTAACCTACTTCACTGGAGAAACTGGAATCAGCTCTCCATGATGTACTTACTTATATTTCTGGCCAAACAAGGACATACAATGATAACATTTGGGTAGGGAGCCAAGTGGTGCTACTGTTGTCCCAACATCCATTAGCTTTAATTGCTGGAGTGATTGATGTACTTGACAACACAGATGGAACATGCAGGGTGTCAGCCAAGCTTTCCGTCATCCACAAGGCTATGGCAGAGCTTTTGCTCTGCCTGTCTCTCTTCTGCTGTCTCTTCCTCCTCCTAAAACCACTCGGACTTATATGCGAGTGCCCTGAAGGAGAGCTTAGCAGCATGACTGAATAAATAATGCTGACGCACCATTTCAGTACAAATGCACCGATGCATATAATCAGTGAGTTGATACCTGACTTGTTCAGCCTGTGTCATAGCAGCCTGCCTCACATGGATAATATAATTTCACTGTGTTCCTAGGGTTTATGTAAGGGTCACGTGTACAAGAATGGGAGAAGACAGTCCCATTCCTCCGCCCTCACTCTGTGCTGATCAGATCGAAACCAGCTCCGGGTCAGAGGCTGCGCAGTGCTGGGCCCCAGCAAAGATGCCTTTTTGGTCATGGGGCTTCTTTATGGGCTGAAATAAAACTGGCTGTTTATTCCAGGACAGTTTAGGTGTCAACAGAGCGATGATGCTACCTCTGTATTCTCATACACTAATAAATATCACATTTCCCGGGAGTGTTTCCATTTTGCCTTCACACAGGAGTTGTAATGCGGTAACGTGAGTGACAGAGCTGTCTCTGCTAAATAGTGCTGCAGCTGTAAATACACACAAATTAGTTAGAGAGAAGCAATATTAACCTTATTTTCAACAAGTGAGACAGAAACGTGGGCTGGCTGAATCCACATTCATGGGGAAGATCACAGTGAGGCAGTGTAAAGGGAGATTGGATGCACACCATGTGCTCTGAAGATTCCTACAGAAAAGTGGAGTGAAAGAAGGGGAGCCTGTTGCTAAAAGAAGAGTTGGAGAGTCAGGAGGACTTAGCACAGACAGGAAGACAAGATTCAGATAGAGAAGTGGGGTATGTGTCTACAGAGAGGACAGGTCACAGGGAATGATAGTAGTGTACTGGTCCTGAGCCTGGAGAAGACAACCAGACATGCTGTGGTAGCTGTTGTGGGGGAAAACATGCTGGGCCTGCAGAGTAGGAGAGAGCAGCTCTAGGTAATGCCAACAACATGGTCCTGGATGTGAAATTGAGAGTTGTTGGGGACAAGAGCAGACATTTTCAGAATGAGAGGAATTAAAGATTTAGGAAATAAACCTTATATCATGATGAGACAGATCCCTTGGGATGCAATCATGAGGATGCGTTAAGGCTGTCAGAAGTTGAAGCAGCCATGAAAATTCTACATCTCTGAAAAGGTCAAGTGGAAGCTGAGAATGAAAAGGACAGAAGTTGAGAGGGTAAAAAAAATCATTCTGCTTTTAAATATGCTCTCATTGCAAGGTATGGGCAGGACCCCATGCAGAAAGGAGAAAAGGCAACAAGACAGCATGTATATCATCTGCTTGGGGGGGTGGGTGAATGTTTATTTAAATACAACAGTGTTGTTTAACATTGTTAGAGAAAAGAATGTTTATTGTACTGAACAAAAACTATCATCTATGGGATTTCCATCATGCATGCTTTTCTGTGATGGGTCAGAAAGAGGAGCAGAGAAACTAGGGCAGGGGTTTGAAAGTTCTGAAGCAGATGACAACCCATGAAAGCTAATGGACCAGAAAACATGAAGGGGCCAAATATCAATGTGAGAGAGAATGGGCTGATGCTGAAAGAGATCAGATGATGGCTGAAGAGGGAGAAAGTGGCTATAAAAAAAATAATCAAAGAGAGTACTGCTTGATAAAAACAGTCATGGGAAAGACATCAGTGATAAGAAGAGAAGAATGAATCAAGGTTGAAATTTGAAGAGAGGTATGAAAGCAAACAAATATGCATGTAAGTGTTGGATGTATCATCATTGTAGGAGTTGAAGTTGTTAAGGATGGGTGGGTAAGACTGCAGGACAAAGAATTGGCAAAGCTTTACAGAAGGTTGGTAGGTAGGGTAAGATGTAACAGCAGAATGAATGGAAAGAGAAGCAGCAGATGCAGTCTGCTCAAAAGCCAGGAGAAGTCACAGGAGAGAAGATGCAGAAGAGAGGAGTCTGATGGATCAAACCCAAATGGGTTAAGTTTGAGGTTATGAAAGAAAGCAAGAAGGGACAAAGAGAATTTAAAATAACTGTGAAGTGGTGGGATAAGCCTCTGTTACAGGCTGTCTTCCCAGAGTCTGCAGAAGCTTCCTTGTCACGCGACCACCTCATGCAGATATTCAAGACAGTCCTGTATTTCCGTGATGGCAGGCCACATGTTGCAGTGTTTTCATGTTACATATTCACTTTTATAGATCGATATGACTGATATATTGCATCTGATTGCAGGGGGGGAAAAATCTTGTGACATGTCAATCACCAGGTGGCATTTTGAATGGAAAAACAAATAAAAAAATTTCCATTGTTTAATGCATATTCAAGGATGATTTCATAGAAATACTGTTAGAACAAATAATGTTCTGTGGGAACATGTGTGTGTGTGTGTGTGTATTTGTGCTGTAGCTTGGGATTAGGAGCTCTAAGGATGTGTGGTGAATCTGTGACTATATAGATACACGTTTCTATAAGTTGTATATGGATTGGAGATTGGACTAAAGGAATCGAAATACCTTTAGAAGCCTTCATATGCCAAATTCATCAACTGAGTTTGGCCAGAAAACCAGCATGTCCAAGAAAGAACCTCATAAATCCACTGAGGAAAGATATCTCTGCTAGTGGCACTCTTGATTTAAGGAGAGAGCGAGCATCGTATTAGCTGGACTCTTAGTACTGGAAGAAGCTTTGAAGGGTTCTTAACGATGTGCTTGTGTACCTTCAGATATATTGCATTCATTCTTTTTGTTTGCTCTGTTGTATGATTTATGATAAACCCTTCCCTGAGACCTTTAATGTGTTTTGTCTAATACTGTATCTTTTACACTATAGTCACTCGGGATTATCCATCAAAGAACACATGCTTAAAAGCAACACAGGCAGGATTGGTTTTGAAACATGCCACTTTGGGTTGCAATTCAGGCACCTTCAAAGCTCCACACCTTCCAGGATCCGTGTTTTGCAGTTCAGATTAGCTGACATTGTTGCCTGAGCTTTGGTTTTGTGCAGAATTAGAAGCCATGGTACACCTCGCCACAGGAGCAGACAGCAAAGTTCCGCACTGCAGAAAACAGAGCTGGTAGACTGTACAGATAAAAGTCTAATGCTTTTAAAAATGAAAATAATTTCTAGTGTCAGTACTCTTTTTTCTCTTTTTTTTGTCCTTTTCCCCTCTATATCACTGCAGTCATTCTCAAAGCCAGGCCATTAATCTTACTTACAGTGACTGATGGTGATTTCGGCTGCAAGAGTGAGATCACTGATTTATGGAGGTTATAGCTGCATTTGGGAGCATGGGATGAAAGAAGAGAGTTGACTGAGATTTTTGCATAATTTGAGTGTATCGGTTTTCCTTTAAACAAGGATTTTTTAAATTCTGCTCCTAACAGTCTTTCCAGCAGCCATCAGTTCTAGTTGAGAAGCAGGACTCGTGTTGAATGGGAAACAGAAACAAGGAGGAATCAAATGGCATAAACCAGGGTAATTCACAGTATGAACAAGGGCTAACAGTACTTCCAAGATAACAAAATAATCTGGTTTCAGTTAATGAATATAGGAATCTGTGGAAAGCATTTTTATATAAAAACTATCAGCAACATGCTTCATTGTTTATTTAAACTTAAATCCCTATTTGAGACAGAACTAAAAGATGCATAACAGTCTTCTTAAGCGTATGACCAAGTTTTTATTAGGAAGGCTGGTATTCTGTGTTCCTCTGAGGGAATCCAGAGTGACCACGGACAACCTCTTTGCTGATGTGGCATAAGACTAATGATAAAAGACACAGCAAACCATCATTCGCAGTGTAAGACTGATAAAACCTTTGGAATCTGTAGATTTAAGAAAAGTGCTTCATTTCTTCTTTCTTGAAAAAAACCCATATGCAATGGAGTAAACATTTCTCATAGTCATCCATTAGTCCATCCATACTACCTCAAACCACCACTATACCTTGGAATCTACACAGGATTTCAGGAGGTCCAGTTCAGCTCCTGTTGTCATAGAAAACATTTCTTCATGTTCACCCAGCCCCAGACCCTGTTTGAGAGGACTTTGGTCTTACTCCACTTGATGGAGAGTTTGTCTGGTGTCATTTCATTAGCACATAGCCATAGAAAACATCAACACAGAAAGCCTGTTACTAGAGACAGTGGTTTCAGGAGCAAAAGAAATTGCAGAGGCACCTCAAGAGATTAGATCAGTAGAGTCAACTGAAGGAGGTTCAATACTAATAGAAAAATACCAAGTATCTGCTTCTTTATGTAATGGAGGGGAAGGGAAAGAAGAGAATCTACTAATTGTTTTTAATCTCCTCTCATTAGCTGACTGTTACGCTTTTATGTACTTCCGAAGAACATGGATCTAAGACTTGGGAATGGGAAATTGCCCAATTAAGGATTTTCCTTAAAGTTAACAATATAGAAGAGCTGAGATCAATTTTTAAAACAGCGAACTGTAGTTTGGGACATATTTACCTTGAAAACCACCAGTTCTTAATGCTTTGTAATAGCTAAAGTCAAATCAAAACGGTGTTTCCTCTGGTATTAGTTTGAACTTGGTTCATTTGACATTTTGTTTTGTTCATTTTGTTTGGGTAATACAGTCAAGAGTAGATAGTATGCACTGCTGGAGTGTTCAACAAGCATTAAAAAAACCAACGATGCAATGTATCTCAGCATTGCCGCGGACAGGTCACAAACTTTTAATAGACTAGACTAGGAAAAATGATTAAAAATTAAGACTCGATTCCTAGCCCTGCAGAACCTGGCCATTATTGCTCCTTTATAAAAAAGGGGAACACATTTCTTTACCTCACCCTTGTTACCTGGAAGATGTGAAGGTGAAGCTTGTAAATGGGCCTTGTGATCTTAACTGACAGAACTGTTTTGGGTTAAGGCAAGAAATCTGCAGCAAGGTTTGCCAGGGTGTTTGCCAAACTGAAGCCTGGACTCAATGTCCAATTTATTTGCCATGAAGAACTATTTATAAGGAACTATAATTTCAGCAGATACAAACTGTCATACAGGTGAGCCACATCATCTCACCAGCTGCCTAAATCTGCTCTGGGAAGAAATAAGACTAAGCTGTTAAACGCTTGCTTTGATCTAATATCTGGATTTAGAGGCCCATTAAAATTTCTTTTTATGCTTGAGCACAGAACAGCATTACTTGCCATTTATGATAAGACAGCCTCAAAAAACTTCAGAGGGATAAATGTTAAGTGATTCCAAACAGCCTTAAAAATGCCAAGTCAATGTATTCATTCTTTCTGTATCTGCAATGGTGACAATTGCTGTAATTGCCTGCTACGCCCATTCTCGCCTGGTGTGCAAAGCCCTGCCTGGCCATCCTGGTCCCTTACCTCAACGGTGCAGAGCAGCCAGGTCTCACACGGCTGAAGCTGTGACTCCAGTTGTAACAAGTGAGGCTGTCTCCTGTACTGGTGTCTGTGTTGGTGATGGTGCTTTCAAGTAACACAACGTTTGGTGGTTTGTTTTCCAAGCTGTTTTACGTCAAGAAGCCGGACAAAGACCAACAATAAATGAGAAGAGACAGAGACAAAAGATGGTTGGTAGAAACAGGCAGGTGTTCTTTATTTCATGTGGCACAGCATTAAGCAGACAACCCAAGAAACAGTTTCTAACAAAAAACAAAGCTATCACTTCCAGGAACCATCCCCCAAACATGGGTCTACTGCCAACAGTGGCACTGAGATGCCTTTGCCTGTCCACTCTCATCTCCTCATAGTTTGCATATGCTTAGGCCGTATCTTAGCTGTGAGCGTCCTTTCGAAGGAGACTAACTTCTTACGATACAGTATCTTTAGACAGCGTACATACTGTGCGGTATCACCAAAGTACAATCTCCTCAAGCCATGCTAAAATATAACGCTGACTCTGGAGAGAAGGCTGTGCAATCGCCTCGCGTCTCTCTGAGGTAATACAATGCTGTTTCTTAGCTGACAACATGAGGGGCACCTGAGGGAAGATCAATATGGCTTCAGAGTCTATTTTTAAACTCCTGATGCAGTAGCGAGAACCTGGCATGTCGTCTGCTGAGACACGGGGCAAGTACGTCCTCCACCCCTGGCTGCCGCCGGGCGCTGGCAGCACCAGAGAGCTGAGCCTACCGTCACCGAGAGGGCTGAGAACATAGATCTTCTTCTACACATCTGAAGGACTAGGAGGCGGAGAGGTCAATCAAAGATCACAGCAGACCGTGATCTTTGCATTGGTCATTAGGCGAGAGGTAAGCAATGATGGCGGTAGGGGGAGTTACATAGTTAGCACTCTGGATTGAAGGCATGAAGAATGGCTGGTGGAAAGGAGATGTTTTAGAGACTAAGGGCAAAGCTTTAAAAGCCTTGGGATATTACTTTTAATTATTATCTACAGGTTATTCTCTCTATATATACTATTTTTCTTTCTAAATTAAGAAAATAAACATTTATTAACAAGTCACTGGGTCAAATCCTGCTCTCCACTGAAGCCAAATCCATTGACTTCAATGTGAGGGAGCCCTGTGTAAACAACGATGGGCAAATTTGGCCCTTTATGTCCTGAAAAGTCTGCTTGTACCCATTTCTTTCAATCCTGCAAGGAAATACAGATAGAAGGATTAATTAATTGCTACGAATTTCTCTTGAACTACCAGGGAAGCGTCAACGACATGTGGCAAAGGAGCAAGGAAAAGGAACAGATAAGTAAGTACAGCTTTAAAGAGAATTTTATCCATGTTTCAGAGCAAAAGTACAAAAAGAGAGTGGATCTGAATCAAGCGCTACTGGCCTTTACTTTCTAAGCAACCACAAAATCCTTCATTTAGACTCTGCGAAACAGTACACAACTAGAGACAACAGAAGGAACCAAACACTCCTTTTCCTCTGCAAACATCATTGGCCCAAAGGTGAACGCTGTCATCCCTTCGGATGCTCCGCTAACTCCCAACTGTCTGCACAGCGCAGTGTCAGCCGCTGAAGACAAAACGTGTCTACTGTGCAGATGAGAAAAACCTGCGGTGTCTTACAAAAGTAACAATGTTTTTAATATGCAAAAAACACTAGGTGCTTTTAGACACAGAACAATACGATTTTGGATGCATTTACCACTTTTATTTCACTATGCAGAAACATACATTCACCATGTGTTGTGATGCAGCTGACAGTGTAATGGACGCTATCCCTTCAGTGGGTATTATAGCTGGACGCTAACGAGTTTTCAGTGGACGTTCTGTACAGGTTAAGGCTTGACTCTGAACTAGATAGTAAATGCTGACCCGATTCTCAAACAGATATTTTTTTTTCTTTTTTCTCCTCTGAGAACAAAAGGGAAATCAATAGAAAACCATCACGGTTATTTCAGATTAATAATTTTCTAATGCTGCAAACTAAGTAAAATACAGACTTCTTTTTTTTTTTTCCTCCAAAATAACTACATATAATTTACAAGGTTAGGATCTGTGAAGGGTGACTGGAAGCTGACTCTGAACAATGCTGACAAAAATCGTTAAAGTTAATATACTAAAATCATTACTACCTCATAAGGTATTCAGTCAGGTATACAAAGCACACTTTGTAAGCATTTAAATATTTTGATAAGAGTAAAGATTCGTCATCGTTTATCGGGCAGTAATAAAACCAGATGAAACAAATATAAGATTCAAGTTGTTTACTGAATAAACTGTGTTATTGGCACATCTAATGTGTGATAAAACATTATACACAGTACCTATACAGCTTCTAGCATTTTGGGGCTAATCTTCATTTACAATATCTGTAAACAAAAGGCTTGCCACCTAACAAATTTTAATTTGTTTAGACTTTCATAAACTGTGAAAGGCATGAACTGTTTATGTGTTACATGAGATCACTGTTTATATTGTTTATGAACGTGCAGGTATAGCTGAAAACTTAGACATTTTAAGAAAATTAAAAATGCTGCTTTTCTGTAATTTTACCGTTGCTTCATGCAATATTGTTTAACTGCTGCTGATTCGGATTGCTTTCTATGGGAAGGTATCTCTGCCAGTTTCTTTATTAACGGTCAAGATCGATTCTTCTGTACTGAAATTTTCCATAGACAGATACAAGTCAGTCAGGTTGGAACTGAGACTCCGTACAGGCTCTCGTATTCCTACTGGTGTGTATGTCTGGATTCATATGCAATCTAGGTTATTCCTGCAGGAAAGAGAACCAAGTTAATTATCTGAAGCAACTACTCTCTTGCAAAAGAGATTTTGCCAATTTGTTCACGTAACAAAAGCTATTCGAAAACAGTATCATCCCCGTCTAAGCAACTTGGCCCAATTCCAAAGTCCGCTGACGCCAATGGAAAGAATTAGTGACATCAATAGACTTTTAAGCAAGCCACATTGCGTTGCCTCTGAAACAATTAGCAGAATACCGCAAGAATCACAGCTACTCACTCCTCAGTGACTGGTTCCATCTTCCAAATAAATAACAGATACTGAAATTCAGTTTTCTTTAGGTTCTGCATATCCAAAAGCAGCAGAGCAAAACAGCTTCAAAAGGTGCTGTACATCATACTCTGTTACTTATACCAAATGCTAGGGAATACATATGGTTTTAAAAATAAAATGCTGCTATCGATTTAAACAAATCAGACAAGCAGCTTTTTTTTCCCCCTCCTGCAAACAGCATTCAAAGCAATTTGTGCAATGGTGCTGGCATTAACGGCTTTTGCATAGCAGGTTAGTATGCATGACATGTTTTTGCACACAGAATAAATATAGTAATATTAAGACATCTGTTTAGCCAGCCACAGTTGGAGAGCATGCCTTTACTGAAAAAAAGCTTGACACAAGAAAAGCTGCATTATCATCTCATCCTGATAAACAATGCTGCTTCAAAACATAAAATGTTCTTTCAAATACAAGAAAACCAAGACACCCAAATACCAACACACTAATTCACTGGATTTAAAAGAAAAGTCAAAAGCGAGTTGAACCATATCTTTGCAAGTTAGGAATTAAAGCTTAACTTGTAACATATCTGCACGTAACATTTAAAAAGCAGCTGTAGGTTTTTCCCTTGGCATTTTTAAACAAAATGCATACCTTTAAGAACAAATTATTTTTGTTCTTAAATGACATAAAAGCAGAAAATAGATTTTTTTTTTTTT
>VYXH01000463.1:125969-159738 GCA_013397275.1 Burhinus bistriatus | reverse complement strand
TTTTTTTTTTTTTTTTTTACTTCAGAATTAGAAAATTAGACTATATCAAAGCATGGACAATGAGGACTTTCCAGAAAGCCAACAAAAGCAAATGAGTAGTTTCTCTTTCTCCAGCTGGCACTATTAAATGAAGAAACACGTTTAGAACTGAACGGGGTTTACATTTGAATACCAGAACTGATAACCAGCACAAATGCAACTTGCAAATGCCAGTGAGAGAAAGCCAAGAGTTAGAGGTGAATTATGGTAGGAAAACAACCTTTGCAGCATGCCAGCCCAATAAATGCCTAGGAAAATCATCTAGTCCTCTTACCTGTGGTCAATCCTCCCCATCTTCTGGTGTGATTTCTGTCTCTTTATGTACCACTACTTTGGTCACTGACATGTCAGGGTGCTGCTCTTTGGCTTCTTTAATTGCCTGAGCCAGCGCCTATCCCAAGGAAACCACAGAAGGGCAAAAACAAAAAGGAGGTGGAACATGCATGATCAGTAGCAAGGTGGAGAGATTCATGAGATATTACACAATTTACAAATGAGGAAAATGATTAAAATATGAAATATACCATCACTGATTTAACTACTAATCCAGTTTAATTTAAGGCATGCCAGCATGAATAGTATCTTTTAAAACAATGTTTAGAAATGTTCTCTTTGGCAGTCTTCAGGGTAGCCTTTAGCAGCTTATAGATTTTACCTGATCATGATCAATATCTGCATCTCCTGTGATGACTATTCGTTTTTCAATTCTTGTCTCTGAGATGCCTCCTTTCACAGTCTAGATGGGAAGGACAAACACATGTCAGCAACTTACTTAAAAAGTGCTGCTACTCATCCAGAGAATGATCAGTGCAGGAATCCAGATGTGACTGCACTGAACCATCTCAAACAGCATGCACGCAGGGGACAACGCTGAACTGCAACCAGAGCAGCTCTGAAGCTGGCCTGCTCTGAATGGAATAGATGACCTCCAGAGGTTCTTCCAACACAGGTAATTTTATGATTCTAATCAATCCGCACAGGTGTCAGAAGAGATATTTGTATGTCAAAAACGTCAGGCATATATGGTAAATTCATCCCATGAAGAAAAGAATTGACATACAGACAGCTCATATTAAGACCCAGTTAAGTCCAACTGCAGGCTTCAGAAGGACATACAGGGTGGCATGGCCTTCGTACAGCTCATCTACTGACAGGCGAATTTCACTGCAGAAAGACGAAATCCTGTCCTCAGTGAATATTGGTAGGAGAGCCGTCATGGCACTAACAGGGTTTCTGCTTAGGGAGGAACTGTTATTTAGATGCTATCTTGGAACTTGGAAGACCCAACATCGTTTTTCTGTGCAGTCATAAGCTTTCTATCTGGCTGTGGGCAAGTTCCTTAGGGTGCCACGCAGCACTGCAACTGCGGCGTCTGAGCTGACTGCTCGTCCTGTTACGACTACATGATACAGATTTACTATGTGCTTCCAACACCGACCAGGGATAATAGTCAGGTCAACGAAGCCTCATGCTCAGGCAAATTATTCCTTCCCGGCTACCATATGATGCCAATATGGCTACGCTGCTTCCAGCTCCAGACAGTATTTGCAGCTAACTCAAGTATCTCTGCACAGCAACATTTTGTGCTTGCGTAGACATACCCTAAGGGTTTATGACTCTCCGAATTCTTGTCTAGACCCTGGATGATGTGTTAATGAAGCCAGTATAGCCAAAGACAGGTGAATGAAGACAGGTACCCAAAACAGACAAGATTTTGTCCAGAGTATAAGCATGTGTCCACTTTTAAAATAAATAATAGAACTGAAATTAAGAAAACATATGTCCTTGTGAAAAAAAAAGCTCCCTGTTTTCTGGGGACTCACTTTGGTGATATGTGTAGTGGTTGTAGTGCTGGTGGTTTCAGACGTGATAGTTTGTGCACTCATCAATACACCTGGTTCTGAGTCAGCACCACAATCCACCTAGGAAAGAGAAAACCAGCCATCAAAAACATGCTCCTGAGCACAGGGAATCAAGAATTGGACTGGCTGAACTTTCCCGTTTCTACAGTTCTTCATAAAGCGAGTACCTAATGGTAGGGAAATAACTGGTATTAGGGTGAGATCATGTGTTACAGTATTTCTCTCTGCGTCTGGAGACTCCCCTTTGCTTCTGGGACAGATGAGAAGCTGGGGCTTTCAAATCTGTAGTTTCATCCATGTTCTCAAAAGGCCCTACACCTGAGTCACCCTCAGCTAAGCTACACTTACGTAGCATCCTCCTGATGCTAATATTTAATACTTGAACAGCTTAGAACAGTTTACACTAAGGCATACACTTAAAGATGGGTGAAGAAACATGGGTTCCTTAAGGGCATGTTAAATTAGACCCTAGCTTTTGCAGAATTTCTTACCTGAGAAGACTCATATGTAATGGTTTTTGTTTCTGTATGGACTACTGGCACTTCCTTTGTTGAAATTTCAAGGTTTTCCCCACCAGCAGAAACACTGCTGAAACTTATAGTCTCAGTCTTCACAACTGGTGACTGCATGAACAAAAAAAAGTAATTTGAGTAATTAGCAAAACTTATGGATTTCTCAGAACATTTTTTGTTTGTTTATTGGGAAAAGGAGGTGGAACAACTAAAAAGTGCCCTGCATTTATCAAAAATAAAAAAAAGAAAATTCTCTTCATTATAGTGGTACATACATGTATATAATGCTGGCAACATTTAGCACTATCCTGGATTTCACGAAAACAAACTTTAGAAAAGATCTACACACTACAAGACGCAATGGTGACAAACTGAAACACAGGAGGTTCCCTCTGAACATCAGGGAACACTTTTTCCCTGTGAGGGTGACCAACCACTGGCACAGGTTGCCCAGGGAGGTTGTGGAGTCTCCATCCTTGCAGATATTCAAGAGCTGACGGGACATGGTCCTGGGCAACTGTCACTGAGTGGCCCTGCTTGAGCACAGGGGTTGGAGCAGATAACCTCCAGAGGTCTCTTCTGACCTCAACTATTCTGGGATTCTGTAATTCTACATTTTCTTAAAATGACGAGAGAACGAATCTTGTTCAGGCTTAGTCTTCCATTCAGCTCTCAGAAAAAAGAGCAAGAACAAGGTGGTTTTTTTAACCTGTTTGCATAACTGTTCTTGAAATTCTGCTAACGGGGCTAAGATAAGGAACCTGGGTTGTTTAAGACACAGTAAACTTATTTACAATTGTACCAGGCATGGAAAAAACAATATATTTTCTGTCTTTGAGGACACATGAACTTTGCCAATCTTGATGGACTTTCCCAAAGAGAATGCCAGCTGAATCCTTTTCATCTGTTGCATAAAATGTCACCAAATTAGGTATTTCTCTGTAGCATGAAAGGCACTTTTAGGTAAAACAGGCATGGCATTTTGCCAATAATGGAAACCAGCAACAAGCCTTGAAGGTGCCATGCAAGGAGGAAATAAGAGGAGAAATAAACTGCCTGCTGCAAAGATGCAATCATACCAGCTTGGTACACTTGGCTTTCCATAAGAGGAATTAACTTAGTCCACTACTGCCTACATTTACAACTCAGCACAGACACGACCAATTTAATAACGAGTTACCTCAAAGTGAGGTTTTCTTTCCAAAGACTCTGAAAGGTGGACTGTTGTACCGTGCTCCTCCGCCTGCTCACACGAAGCAGCAGCAGCAGCGACTCCGTCTTGTTTGGTTAGGGCTTTCCCAGCCTCTTCCCTTTTTTCCTCCTTCGCCCCCTCAGTCCCAGCAGAGCCCTCCTTCCCTTTCACGCCGGCAGCCACCACCGACGCTGCCTCAGCCTGGGCATCCAGCGCAAGTCCGGCCACTTTAGCTGGATCCCTGCTCACATGCACATTCATCCCGTGTCTCTCCTCGATAATCACAGTCTCCTGTACAACCTTCTTCACCGTATCCTGATGAGGCTGAACTGCTTGCTTCACTTCACTGGAAGTTATCTCCTGAGATGTTGTCGTGTCTATTCTCTGCAGGGAAAGAGGGAAAAAAAAAAAACCCCAAACCCCTCAGTGTCAGAAGCAGACAACATTACTTGCAACAGCTCCTCAGCTTAACGTACGGTGAACATAAATAAAAAAACGGGTATTACATTTTGCCAATTTACTTCTCTCATGTTGCACAGACTTTCATTCTCAGGACATTATCAGAATAATAGAAACGTAAAACAAAGCAACATTCACCACTTTTAGAAGTGAAGAGAAATGTCACAGTGTTTTTCTCGCTGGTACTTTTGCGTGAGTTTTATAAAGGCAAAATATAGCACCCTGCAAAATGACCAAAATAAAGTGAAATGAGAGAAAACCTGGGTTTTTTCGTTTTTCTTTTTGGTGAAGTTTCTATTGCGGTCTATTGTAACAAAGGAAAAGGCACACGGATACATGCATTAGTTATATAGGTGCCGAGTTATGCACAAAACCAGGGAACAAAAGAAAAGCAAAAGTAATCGGTGTGCAATTGTAACGCTGATGGAGGGAATCAAACGGCCACCTGAGCCCAGCTATGTGAAGTAGAAGTAACCCCTCCTATGAACTCAGTCGGTTTTCTGGCAGACTCTATTAAACTGAAGATATCTGAACCATCCAAGGTTTTTTCACCGGTGGACTGTTTAGTCTAAATAGACAAAGAAATGGAGAGTCATACACAGAAGAAAGGCAGACCCACATGCACAGACATATTAATTACCAAAACCGGAGGCAGAGACAGAGGAACAGGAGAGAAGGTTGCGGGGGCACGGAGAGGTTGGAAACAGGAAAAGAATGGGAAAATAAATCAGAGCAAATTCATAATGGCTGTAGTAAGCACTAGTTACAAAGCATAGTTGTTAGCTTTGGCATTTTGCTGGTTCAAGCAAACCTTTTTTTTTTTTTTTTCCTTTTATGAACAAGCCACAGCAGCAATACTACATTTCAGTAACATGGATCTTTAAATAAACCAGAAAGGTTGAAAGCCGTATATAATGTCTGCTTCAGACCGTGGGACGGATTCAAAGTATGAGGGGAAAAAAATAAGCTGGGTTGGCTGCTGTCAACATAAAGCCAGGCAGTAAGAGAACCGAAAAGTAGGGTGGTGTAAGGGGATTGCCTAAAAGAAGTCATGCTTTAATCTTTAAGCCGTGGCAAGAAGTCAAAGCCACTTGTTACCACTACTTTTGATGCAGACGACTCGGTAACATAGTGAGCAGTAGCAATGGTAAATGGCTGTTCTCTGGAATATCTCCACTCAGACAGGCTCTTATCTCTCTGGGCAAATGCCCCTGCTTTTACAGCTTCACTGCCAAGGTGTTTTTCTGCTTTGCCAAGCTGCAAGCTTCCCAGTGTACCATGTAACTGCAAATCCTGGTCCATCTTTAGTGTCTTTTTCAAACTCTCCTCTTCAGGACTTTGCAACAGAGATTCTGCTTCCTTTATGGGTGTCAGAGAGTCGGACAGCTTTCTTTTCGTGCTCTGCACGTCGGATTCCCGCCTGGCTTTCTCATCAGTGACAGGCTTGAGGATTTCATACTCAGCCACTACCGGAATGATTTTCACAGATTCTTGCACTTCCCTTTCCGTTTTTGGCAAAGCTTCTACTGAAGGCTGTACTGTTTTCTCACCCTCTTTAGCTTTACTTGCCATGGTTACAATTTTCCCGGATACAGTATCATAGGACTTTCCTAGGGTGAACATTTTCTGCTTATTCTCCTCTTTGGATTGTATTTCACTTTCCAAGTCCTCAAAGCTCTGCATTAGAATGGTACTGGATTTTAATATCTCAGGTGGAAAGGCTGTTTTACTGCTCACAGTCACTACTTTGTATGCCAGATTTTTTTTCGATTCACCATCAACTACCTCAGAGGGTATTTTGTCTATAATAACCCAATCCTCAGTGCCCTATATTTGAGATATAAAAGCTAAATTAGAATATCTGAAGGATTATCTGTACTTCAGGAGCACTAAAGTATGAAGACTTTTAAGAAATCAATGCTACCTCTTCCGGAATCATATAATAACTTTTAGCATTGTACCTCTTAGAGCAGTTGTCAAACAAATAAACAGCATCACCTTGGGCAAAGTACGATTCCTTTGTAGATTCCCTCCCCATAGAGGCCCATATAATGTGGACACAAATATTACTTCCGCCACATCATTTCCATAGTAATTCGAAGCAGGGTAGCATTTTAGTGCATCATTTAAAACAATAACTGGAATCATCCTGAGGTTAAAAATCATATATCGCAATGGTTCATAACGTTACAGTCAAAAACAAATTACAAAAATAGGGCAAATAAGCCCATTCAACTGTTCCGCAGTTGTCACAAACACGCTGTTGACGAGGTTTCAGAATAGTATGCATTTATATGTAGCTGGAGCCTGCACTGAATTTCCTTGTTTTCATTAGAAAAACATCAACCCCCTTCAGCATTGTTTAAATTGCGTAGTACAACACAGTAAACACCATACTGCTAAAGATACTGAACTTAATGCAGCATCTTTTTTCCTCCTTATGCAAATATGCTATACGATTTGCTTTGACTATGCAATCAGCATCCAGTTATTTGACCTTAAGACCGTAACTTCTGTATTTAACTAAGCAAATGTGGTAGTTTAAAATCAAATGAATTAAAAATAACCTCTAGGGATGATGGGATACTTTTCTGGATAATGATTTGATGAGAAGTAACCAAAGTGCCAGCAGATTCTCCTTCCTGCAGCTTCTTCTCTATCACACTTGGCTAATAGAAAAACCAATAAGAATACAAAGTTCACCATCACTCAGCATAATCTGAATTCACTAGACAGTATAAAGGAAATTCATTCTAATGACAAAAGTGCCCCATTACCATAACGTTCTCAGTGAAGCTTATGCTGGAAATGCATGCACAACTGCAAACAACATCCACAAACAGCACCGTGCAAGTAGATTTCTAACGAGCAGAGAAATCAGTCTCTATTAGGAAGCCATAAGCTCCGGAGGGGACTCATTCCTCAGAATTTGGCCCCCAGATTACATCTCTCTCTGGAACTTACGAAATTAAAAAAAAAGTGGCTTGGAAAGGAAAAAAGATACTAAAATAATAAACAATTGCCAGCCTATCTGACTGCATTTCAAGAAAGTATTATTTGTTTTTACCTGCAATTCAAGGAATGTAGTACCTCCCTTCTGCAAAAATATGAGTTTTTCTGATTTTTCTCTTTCTTCTTTGGTCTAATGGCAGGGGAATAAATGGTTTTAGTAAATGGAGGGTATAAAGTCCACTATACTTTACAATAGCTCATCATATTTCTCTACTCTACAAATTATTAATTGCATGGTAAATTAGGAAATAGAATTAAACAGATAATTTTACAGCAGAGAGGTTTCCAGTAAGAAGTGAAATCAGTGTCTCTCCACGATGAATGCCGACATGAACATATTGTTTGCGTAGCAGGAAAAACATTAAACTAAATAACACCCGGGCGTGGATGCACTGTGTTCGTTCCACCTTATCTTATTCATTGAACTGTGTCTGGTGCCAGCTTCCATGGCTTACATCAATATCCTACAACAGGTCCCTTCACCCCGGCTTTAGCTCTTTCCTGAATTTGCAGCCTTCCCTGTTGAAGCAGGCAGAAGGTGTGTCCTCCAAGGATTTCAGCTCTCCTTTTCTCCTTACAGGTACAAGAGGTCTTACAGTCCTTTTCCTATGCAGAAAGCTAACCATTACTGTATTATAACTATAGTGTGACACCAAAATCCTCCTCACTTTTATCCCATCTGTGCCTTCCCAATGCTGTGAGAATGCTAAGAGTTATCTCTGCAACTTGACCAACTGTGAACATTTTGAATGTTGGTAAGAGTCAATTTCCTAAGCCTTTTGAGCCCCGCTTCTGGGCTTTTTCATTTGGCCAAAGCAAAGGAGGTTTCTTGCCAACCCCCTTCTACCCTCTTCAATGACTAGTGCACTCATTAGACATGCCAATGGAAGTACTATGACTGGCATGATGAAAGGGTACTGTTTTAAATAAGTATACTCCAGGTACTCATGAAGAAAGGCAGATATTTAAAGAAAGATACAAAACTAGAAACTAGACACAGAGAGGGAGAAACGACTCATCTACCTGACTGCAATGAGATGCATCACTTCTTTATTTCTCAAGTGTTGGTTTAATCCAATCCAGGTCAGACTAAACATTGTCAAGGAGTTTGTTAATATGATGGCTTTCATGTTCTGCAGCTATCTGGCCACCCTTGTGGCAGACATTTAAAACTGTATGTTTCGTAACTGAAGAAAAACAAAGTATTTCCCCTATTATTATAAGAAACTAACTGGTGACTAGACAGGCTTAAAGTCAAACAGACCAAACACACACAGGTGCCAAATGCTCAAAGCACACATTTTGAAAAGGTGTATTTTCCCTTCTGCTCTTGTTTTGTTATATTAAAGAGCTACAGGTAACAATACTGAACACATTTTTAAAGTGGATATGTTAAGTTAAACGTGTAACTTCTTTGACTAGAAGAAGCTACTACATAACACAATTCCACATGGTCTCTATTGTGACTGCCTCCACATTTCTCAGTAAACATCAAGGTGCTGATTTTGACCTACACACGACTTCATTTTTTCCCTAACAAACTCCTCTCTCAGCAGGACATGTAAACTAAAACCATCCTGCTCAGTGGGACCAAAAAGGATGGTCAGATCTACAGCGGGGGTCCTTTAGTGCGAGAAGTCACCTCAGAGTTAGGCTCTGACAGCTCAAATCCACTCACATTTTTCCACAGAAACACCTTCATTTGGATGAGATTCTGTGGGACAGCTTAGTTTACTTAAATATGTGTAAGATATAGTAACTGGACATTGCTTTTGAGCAAGTTCTTTTCTTCCAGTAAGTGAAGAGGTACCAGATAAGGATATTCTTGCCCTTTTTCCTTCCAAATGAATGGTTAAATTCGGATGTGTTTCCTCAGGGTGAAGCCTACATAACTGTGTAATGTTTTGCTACTGCTTGTGAGTTTTAATTAAAAATTGTTATTAAATTTCTAAAGTCATAAAGACAAGGAATGAAGCGAGGGAGTTATAAGTTTGCTTCACCTGCATTCCTCTGATTGAGGCTCAGCTAGCCAGCCACTCCCTTTTCCACAGTTCCTTACACCTTTAATATGTTAAATGCATGCAGTTTAATACACTCACAATTTTACTTTTAAGAAAGAAAACCCGTATTTTCAACTCCAACCAAACATGGTTGTTGGATCTATTATGATTGCTGAACAAGGCAGTAGGAGCAATGTTTAAGACTCCTCAGCGTCCTCTCCAAAAGATAAGCTTTGGGCACCAATTCTGCTTTTCAGGTATTTTAATCCAATTCGATGGCCACTCTAATGCATGTCTGATGCCAGTATCAGCCACTGGTTAGATGGGTATAATGTGGGAGAAGAGGTGCTGGGGCCTTTTTCATGGCAACATCCCTTTCCCTAAGCAAAGAAGTTGACGTGCTGTTTGTGTGCCTCCAGGGATCCCCTTCCCCAGGGAGCTGCGGGTCTGCAATGCCAACCTCTAAGGTGGGAAAGCAGAAGACTCTTCCAAATTATACTCTCCAGCCAATTTTTGCTGAGTTCCTTACAACATTACATCAGTGCTGGGGGCGCAGAAACAAATTTTATGACCATTTATTGGTCTGTAATGCTAAAAACAAGTGGTAGCCATATAGACGATTCCTGTGAGACAGAAACCAGATATCCAACCACAATAGAATAAAAAGATTAATCTTCATGCAGACCACACAAGCATATTTCTTTTTGCTCCACTGGATTTAAACCAAGACTCTCTGCTTTTTTTGAAGATCTATGTATTTTAGGGCAACATAAATGTTACATTGTTACCTCGACATCTCATTATCTACCCACAAACTAAATAAAAGACAGCGTTTTAATTGGCAAGTTTCTTGCAAACACTTGAAGACCGCACAGCGAGAAGATTTTTTCACGCATGCACACTGCATGAAAATGCACATGCTTAGCAATCTGCATTGGGTCTTCAATGAAATGGTATCCAGCAGACTGCAGCAACTATCAGTCCCTTATGGAACTGGCCAAGCAGGTCTAATTATCATCATTATTTCTTCCCACTCTTCAAAGACTAAGAGAGTTCTGCCCTTTGCTCTGTATTTTCTTGTCAAGCTTGGTACCCGTACCCCCATCCATCCCGCTACACCGCTGCTCCCAACCAGTCACCACTATTTAAATTTTCTCTCCATCACCTCCATGGTTTCTTTCACGCACGGCTGGAGTTCCTCAAGCTCACCGAACCTGTAAGCAAGCCTGCATTTTGCACCCTCAGAGAGACCCAATTCTGCCACGCGGCTTATAGTGAATTTCATACTCTAACTATATATACATATGTGTCTTCCTTGCATGCGTCTTGCTAGAGCCCAAGTCCTGAGAAAAAGGGAGCACCTGCAAGTGGGGAATGGCCTCTAAATCTATCGAGAGCTATTGTAAGTAAAAATGAATAGACAAATATGTAATGAAGCCTTTCAGCTCACGCTGACCTCTTCAGGCACTAGTGGTTCAATCATAGGAGCTTCCTCCTGCCTTGCTGCAAGCCGAACGGGAGATGTGGAAAGCCTCTTCTCCCACTCATTAGACACAGCTGTTTCTGTGGAGGTTTCCAAGAAGGTGCGTTTCAGCTCGCTTATATTGGTCTGATGTTTCATCAGATCTTCCTGGGTTTTGTCTAGGTCCTGGACAGTTTCAAAAGAATAGAGCAGTTTGTAATACGTCCTAAGCCAACCAAATTTTAGAGCCAAAACACACAACTTGGTTAGTAAAGAGGGAAGTAACATCTCAGGGAGCCGGGGAGCACAGCACTAACACAACACTCTGTGAAAATGTGGCATTTTGAAAGATAACAGCATAGCATATCTCGTACAAGTGAGTATAAATATACTCTTAAAGAGCTTAACCGTATCGCTATCATTTACACCTGATAAAGAGGCTTCAAACCAAAATACATATGCGCGTGGACGCACACACACATACGTGCACGCATATATATATTCATAGTACAAGTTAGAGGAGTCATCATAATCTGAGAAAAAAAAAAATCTATTTAATTTATTAGCAGGTGGGAATACACAGTTCATGCATCATAGTGCAGATTCACAGTTTACCACTAAAACTAACACACATGTACGTACATGCACTGGTATATAACAATACCAACCTCTAACATAAGATTACTATGTTTGACATACACATTTTCACCCTGTATTCGCTTAATCAGACTATTCTGAAAGAAGTGAAAAAGAAAGGGAAAGGTAAGGGACACAGTATTGAAAGGATACAAAATGCTGTTTCTACACATTTCTTCACAGAGAACTGACAATACCATGCTGACAGAGGTGAACACCTCCAGTACTTGAGCAACATCTGGGCCTTTCGTTTCTGTACCTGTGCCTTTAGATCTCCGTCCTCCTCTTGATCCGACTGCCAGCATGAGAAAGATTGGAAAACAACACCTTACCCACTCGTATGACCAAAGGCTTTACAAAAACTAGCGAGAGGAACGTGGCAGGTTAAAATCACATTTTCCCTATGTTACGGGCTTAAGGAGAAGGCATAGACGCACTGGTTGACTTTGCATGGTTCTCCTAACTCAGAGCAAGCCTCCTCTTGTCAAACTTGTTAATTGTGAATGGAGGGGTATTAAACATTTTCCTTTGATAAACACCATTGCTGCGCTCTGTATTCATAGATCTCTATTTAGAGAGCAGCCGCTGGAACTTCTCACCCAGACTGCGGCCGGTTTCGGATCGAATGACAACAGAAAATTCTCTGGAAGCCCATAATTCCAGAGTTTAAACATAGGGCATCTCCTGGCCCACAGGAAAAGCCTTGTATTAGCTCACCACGGGTAAACGAGCCGCAACATTTTCTACAGAATAAAGCCCATTTTATTTGCTAAAAACGCTACTTCTCTAACCTCAGTCCCTTTTTCTGTATTTATATAGTTTTATTTCATATTTAGTCTATATATATTCTTCCAGGATCTATCTGTAGTGGCAGCCTTCCAGAATTGCACACATTTCAGCTCAGATTCACTTCAGCTCACATTTTCAAAAGCAACGCAATTTGGACTGGCAAAGCAGCCCCGCTGCTGAGGGCTGACTTCTCAGATGGCAAGTATACCATACGTTTTGAAAATCAGGTATCCAGAAGGAAAACTGAGGTTCACAAAATCTTCTCCCCTAAAATAAAGATGGAGGCTAGGGAGATTAACGTGCTTTTTAAATGTCATGGGTTTAGGATTACGTTTTACCTTCTGTCTGGCTCAAGGCCCAAAGCCACCCAGCGCAAGAGGCACTTCAAAGCATTTTGTACTCCAGACTCATCTCAACAGACTTTGTGTTGTTGCTCCATTTGGGTTCTTTTAATGCTCGTGCCACTATTTTATTGTTAATTTTTCATATAGTCCTAATTAGTCAAATGACCCATGAGAAAATCTTTATCTATCGACTACTTTATAACTCAGCTCAAATCTATTCTATTTACAGCCGAGGCCGAATTGCCCTGACATGTCATACAGAGAATTCTTCCTTGACGATAATTTTAACAGTCTGAAATATTAATGAGATCCTACTGAAAACCTACAGTAGTGGTTGTGGTAAGATTCCATCTTCTACCAGACGTCAGACCAAATTCAGCTCATGTTTGCAGCTGCAACCATATTAATTATGAAAGCATTATAGGCACTTCACTGGAGTCACATAGGGTTGAATTCGCCTGCACAGTCTATATACCATGTTGTGGATATGAGGCTTCTCAGTGCAGAGAAAACGTAACAGTGCCTCCTCTGAAGACAATACCTGGGCTACTGGTGGCAACATGTGAAGATGACACGTAAAATTACATTGACGGAAAACCTTAGATGTTTATGATCTGGAAATACCTTTATTCAGAAAATTTGAAAACTGCTTTTTACTGTCTTTCCCCCTCCTCTCTCTCACACAGGCTGCAGGTTCTAAGAGCAAACAAGCCAACTGAACAACCTGGGGCACAACCTGGCCAGCACGACCGTCCCAGGTGGGGCAGGGTTGGTGTGGGTGACGCTGCCACCACCCCACCTTCTGCACAGCACAGGGGCCTTGCAGTTTCCAAATCAAATGCAGAAATAAGAGGAACTCGTAGGGAGCACTGAAAACTCAACTCCAGCAAAGCTCTCACACATGCGGTCCTGGTTTGAGTGACACAAGACAAATTTCTTTTCTAATGCTTGGGAAAACTGCACTTTTAGAAGACTCCAGTGTCTGAATTTGTGAAAATATTTACTTTACAGCCAGCTATGGTGTGTGGGTTTCAAGGTCTCAGCGTTTTTGAGCTTACCAGGTGTGGGGATGAGGATGAGCGAGACCTGGGCTCTTGACCCAAGCTGGCCAACAGGATTATTTCATACCATGAACGTCACGTTCAATATAAACTAGAAAGATTGCTGTGACATGCTCTCTCTTCCTTGATGGTGGTGATCCAGAGAAGTTCTTGCCCCTGTGCTGGACCCCTGATGCCTTCCCTTCCTCCCGAAGCTGTAGCGCTCGCAGTGTCCGACATTTGCTGTCCGCTGCTGGGAGTGCACAGCTTCTGACTGAGAATTGGCTGAGTATAATCCTTGTATATTTTATATGGCTACTGGGATCAATACTGGTTCTTTGGTATTATTAATGTTAATTATTTAGTCTTTTCCTATTAAATCTATTTATATTTCAGCCCTCGTGTTTCCTTGTTCTTCCCCGATTCCCCTTCCCGGGTGGGACGGGCTCATCGGGTGATAGAAGAGTTGTCTGTATGACAATAAATTGTTGTGGGTTTCTCAAACCGTAACAACATGCACATGCGCACAGAGAGGGATCCTGAACTGCCGTAGGAGACATGCGGTTTGGCACTCAGGGTTGGGAAAAGAGGAGGCAAAACGCCCTCCCCCTGCCATAACTGGGTGCCGGCGACTGTACAAACCTCGGTGGCAGTGGTCTCACCATCAGCTGCAGTATCCGTCTGCTCACTGTCAGTCTATTGGGTTAGACAAGTAACCGGGTCCCCAGAGGAAGGCAGGAATAAAGAATAAACCCAGCTCATCAGTACACGCGGCTCACACGGGGAACTGTCAAATTCAACATCCCTGTGAACTGCATTAGCATTGCTTTTCAAACCACGCACAAGTCAAAGAAGCAAAACAAAAATGCTATATTAGTAAACAGAACAGACTCAGAGGAAGACTCGAGGCGTACTGTACACAGTATATGGCTTTACTGGAACAAATTTATAAGCCAAACAAAACATTACTGGAAAAGTGTTATTTGAATAGCAGATTTTTTTCTTAAGAAGGCCAGGTGGCTTTAAAAAAAAAAGAGCAAAAAAAAAAAAAAGGCTAATATTTTTCTAAACAAACTTTTCCTCCCATAATATTTATTTTAAAGAAAATTATTCATCAGATTTTTGTTCTAGCCAATATAGATTAATGTGATACTTGACTTTTTATCTGGAGGGGGAAAAGATAATAATAAAAAAAAAAGGCTACTTTAACAGTCACCTGACTTTCAGCCCCTCATTTGTACAGAAGTTGTTCTTGTCTCCACATTTATACACCATGAGGCTGTCTGCATTACCAAGGAGTTCAAATAACCATACCCCCAGCCCATCTACTGCCTGTCTGTGGAGTAATGGTAAGGCTCAGATCCCACTTGGTTCCAATAAAGAGCAGCTGATATTGTTAACGATAGTAAAACGAAAGAAAATTGCCATTAAAAGGAAAAAAAAACAAAACAAAAACCTTCTCATTCCATTTAAGAATATGGATGAAAGCAGGAGAAAAATAAAAGTAACTTCCTTCCCCCCGCCCCCCCCAACACTTACTAGGTACAAGTGATAAAAATGAAACAAAGCACAGCATTGCACAGACTGATCTATCCCTGCTTTGCTTGGCACCGTGAAGAACATTTTAGTGGAGAATGCAAGTGCTGATATTTAATAAATTGAGAGTGGAGTGTAGCTTACTACAGTCATTTGAATTTTCTTCTCAGCCTATTTTTGATGTTATGCAAGCTTATGGAAAACTAGTAAGTAAAGAAAGTGCTCCCTACCGCCCCAGATTGGCACATCCAAGTTTTTTTAACATCAGTGAAAGCTCTGATTTTGAGTAGAGATTTTGTGTGGTCCTTAGATAATCTAAAGTAACCCAGGCAGGTAATTGAAAGCTAGGACAATACACCTCATCCTCAAATCACATCAGGATGAAACGAGGGAAAAAGCAACCTGCTGGTGGATGGAGTATCAGTCTTAACTTTGAATTTCTGATCTTCTGTCATTTTCTGACAACTGCAATGTTTCACAAAACTGCTTTTTGGATATTTTTTCATTGCTTTTTTATCATTCCTTTCTTTGAATAATTTGTATTGCTTGTATGACAGGCAGAAGAACAAGCAGGTATTTTGGACTATTCGGTAAGTGCATGAATGCAAGTTACATGCAATTTTTCAAGCAATAACCACTCACTAGACAGAGTGCTTTAATTTTTAAAATGAAACTGTAATGCCAAAATAGTCTACTCAGCTGGTCAAATTGCTTTCACTAAAGCATTACAAAACTGTTTCTTTATTAAGGAAGAATCTCACATAATATTATAGGCAATTGTAAAGGTATCATGGAATCACGGAATTTTTAGAGTTGGGAGGGACCTCTAGAGATCATCTAGTCCAACTCCCCTGCTGACGCAGGAATGCCTAGAGCACATTACTCAGGACTGCATCCAGGCAGGTCTTGAAAATCTCCAGAGAAGGGGACTCCACAACCTCCCTGGGCAGCCTGTTCCAGTGCTCCGTCCCCCTCACCGTAAAGAATTTTTTTCTTATGTTTGAAGGTACGTATGGCAATATGAAAAAAAACCAACTATGCGTTGTCATTCCTATTTTAAAAAAAAGAGGAATTAATGAATCTAGGCATTTAAAAGGAATTAAAGGATTTGTATCAAGGCACTGTAACACGTTAATCTGGCACATAGAGTTCATTTAAGAACTTGAAATTGGGAACATTAGAGAAAAAAAATCAACCGAGGTATTAGCTGCTAAGGTACGAACACAGAAGCTAACAAAATCTAAGGGGAGAAATTATGCGTCTGACTGCATGGACTGCCTCCAGATGCACTGCTCAAGGGAGAACGGAGCTCAGCAAGGAAGGAGATTGGTTCAGGACACTGGCTGCAGCCTTCTGCATCACTGTGCGCAATCTTTTGTGACTGGGGGAAAAATAAGGTTTCTATTTCTTTCATCTTAACAGCAATGAAATCCTAGATAAGGCATAAAATTCGCTTTATTGCAACACACCTCTGCTACTAAGCCAATCAACAGCCATGGAGTCAAGGTCAGCATTACTGAGTTACTTGGAAGTAAAGATCTGGGGTTATTGCAGAGCAGGGAACGGCGACTTAAGGCTCAGCAAGGCAGGTCTCCTGCAGAGTGGAGAGTAAGTAAGGTCGGGCTCAACTCCGAGATGGGCTGTAGCGCAGGGAACGATAGGCAGCTGCTGGTGGGGCTGGTGGGCGGGCGAGGGCTGGAGCAGGAAGAAAAGGCAGCTACCTCCTGAGATGCTGCGGCTGCACCTCCTCTAACTTGCGATTGTAATTGCTGTGATTTGTTTTGCCAATGTAATGCAGACATGCCCGAGTTTAAAACATACTCACTTTCATGCAATATTTTGAACAAGAAATACCCCCTGGATTAGGCACAAGTCTGTGTTGTCTGCCAGGAAGCACTGCCAGAGTAATCACCCTCATAAAAGAGCGACACTAAAAAGCCTATTTTATACTTTTTTATGCTCAATACTTCCTAACTTTACTAACGAAAAAAAGTGCTCATTTCTTGAAGAGGCACAGACCAATGTATGACATAAACACTGCCTCGTTATTGCCTCGGGAGCTGGCACTGTATTAATGCTGTTATTGCTATTAGATTAATCCAAGTGCAGAGCTAATGCAAATTGAGACCTAAATGCTATCTCAAAATGAGGACACGAAATGAGACAGTAACATTTGGGATGCCTTTTATCAGAAATTGCACATTGTTATTTAGTTGTTGGGCATCACAGAGCCAAAAGCATCTAAAGACGATGTTTTTTACAAGATAAATTGATGCAACTTTTGGCTTTCCATAAAAAGGAAATGAAATCCTGCACCAAGTCTTACAAAACCAACAGCAGTAGATTACACAAATGTTTAGATGTGCAAGCTGGTTTACTGAAGACAACTACTGCAACGGCATCGACAAGTGGCCAAAATGGCTTTTTACAAACAGCCAACGGGTCTGTGATTATCTGATCTGGGTTTTCTTTACATACAAAGCAAAACTGTATTTTTGCATTTGAAGACGAAGGGGAAAAAGGAAAAATGAGGAGAAAATGAACTCATTGTTTTATTCTGTCAATAAGGAATAACTAGGCACCACCAGAAACTGAGATGCCAGTTACTTTGTTACTTAAACAAGCAGATTCCTTTCCTTCCTCTGGATATATTATCATCTCCACAGTTCCCAGAACCACTGTGGTCTCCTTCTCTTCTGCAGTTGGTTTATCTGCCTGCGATAACCCTGGTGGCTTGAGGCATCGGTTTTGGCAGTGCTAATATAACACTGCGAATGGCAAGGCAGCCCACATGGCATGTTCCCCCCAAGAGCTACAGAACAGCTGTCCCAATCTGACCTCTCACTGATACATTGGATTTAATCATGGGAAAACAATTTAATCTGCAGAAGAGATGAGATTAAGGCCGAAAATCCAGATTCAGGTTTCGCTGGACTAGAAAGCCTCTTCTAGGCTCAGGCTACAGCTCACAGCCTCTTGCAAAAAGCTGAGTTCACCTGTATTTCGAACATCCTGAAGTCTGTGAAGGTGCCTATTATTATTGGCTAGCTATTTATATCAATGTAATAGATATACATACACATACGTATGCATGCATATATAATAATGCGGGAAATTGTACTTAATTCTGACTATTTACATAACTATTCTAACCCTAGTATAAACTGATGGGGGACGAAAAAGGTCTCGGTGTGTTCAGACACAATTCTTCAGAGCTGATCGGTGGCAATTTGTTCAGTGCAAGTCACTTTGCATCAGCCGACACAGTTCAAACCAAGCCACTTCCACACAGTGTTGTGCCTAACCCTGGGCCCCACGCTGCACTCCCAACACGAGAAAAATATAAAGAAGAAGAAAACCCCCACCCCCAAACCAAAAAAAAAAAAAAACCAAACCAAAAAACCCAAAACAGAACAACCAAAACAACCCCACCCCTTCTAACATATCAGCACAGACAGAAATGAGGCTCTGAAAGTAGGACCACTATCGCAGCAATCTAACACTGGTTAGGACTGAAGCACTGAACACGAAAAAGAGTGTGTTCGATGCCGAGGTACACACCTCTTCCTCTGAACTGTCACTCAGGTCATTGGCAAGTGAGGCACTCAAGGAGGCCGCCTTGGGCTCCAGGTAGCAGAGGCACATAGCCAGAGGAAAGGAGAGAGTGAGGGCGTATGGCACTGAGAAAGAGGCAGAGAGCAGAAAGAAAAAAATGAAGAGGAAGCAAGGCACCAGGGAGGGGGAGCGGATGGGAAGGTAGTGCTGCACGCTGGCAGGCAGGAGGTTGGTTTCGGAGAGGTTAGGGAGCGACAGGTAGCCGTCGTCATCCAGGAGGGAAGGAAATGACTCTGGAAGTTGCAAGGAGAAGGAAAACAGCGTTCCGCCTTTGCCGGCTTTTTGCTTATAGCCGAAAGCCACGTCTTGCTCGGCGGAGCAAACTCGCCCCTTTCTGTCAGAGTCCGGCTCCGGCTCGCCGTGCTTTGGGGCGCTCTCTTTGGGCGCCTCACAACCTAAGGACTTTGTTCGAGCGCTCTCCTTGCATCTCCTGCGAAGCTTTGCCGAAGATGCATGGGGGCCAGGCTGCGAGGATGGCGAGGGGTGGCGGGAGTCAGTGCCAAGCAAAGATGGCTGGTGACAGAGGAAGAGCAGCAAACAAGGCGCAAAAGCAAAAGGACAAAAAGAAAACTGTAATTAGTTAATTTTCTTCCGTGATGATAAATAATATTAATATATATTTATTTTAAAAAAATTATAAACAGTATTTTAACACCACAGCTTTCCACTGAGTTAAATGGTGCATGTTCCCACGCTGCACACCACAGGTATTAGTGAATCAGGGTTACAGCTTACAAAAGGCAACTTCTCGATTCAGCGTTTGTCTAGTCATCTGCAGCACAGGATTTACTTAAAAACCTTCACGGCCATACGTGGAGTTTCAGGTGCTGCCAGTTTCCACTTACTGTAAGACTGGCTTCAGATCATAAGGAGCTTTCAAACATCAAGTACGTGGAGAGCAACAAAGAAACGAGGGAACGTATTTTTAATACAAGCACTGCTTGTGACAGCACTCCTGCAGTCAGGAGGAGACCCAGTGGGGGCCAGATGCTTCCCATCCATGCCTTGCACAACCTCAGCAGTAATAATTAAAACCCCAAGGATTTTAAAACTCTATGTGCCCAAATTCTTTCATTACAACATTTAAAAAAAAAAAAAAAAAAGTCTAGGTCCTAAACCTAAATAAAACACATTCTGGTTTGGGTGGGCAGGGGGGCATAAATCCGTATGTCAGCCGTTACCAATGGAAAAGACTGTACTAGCTCAACAGCTACGCCAGCAGCCAGCTCCTCAGCATGGCTCCCATCGCCACCCAGGCTGGTCTCCCCGCATCCCTGCCCTCACCTCTGCCCACCACAAGCCAGAGCAGGCTCCTGGCCACCCACCCTGCTGCCCCCCACCGCTTTGGCAGCACGTTGAAAGGAGCGAGCGGAGGGTTTTGGTTAGGCAGACCCACTACTCTCTCGCTGTGGATGCGGAGGGGGGCTGATCAGCGAGAGGTCTCTGCCACCCACAGCCACATCTCCCCATAGTCAGAAAATGACTCTGTACCCATAGCGAAGAGGCAAAAACGTACCCAACACTTTTGCTACAAATTTTACCACAATGCAAAGAATACTGGCTGCCAACAAGCAGGATTTTCTTTGATACAACATTTGTCCGGCATTCAACAGGTCTTTAAGGTCATTCAAGGACCAAAAATTGGCAGGAGCAGGGAGGTGATTCAGCAGGAGGGGTGCTCATGACTAGCTGACCGTCGTCTAACAAGCTCCCTGTGGGCAGCCACGACTGCTCTTTGGAAGGACAACAACAGCCACTGCCGTCAAAATACCTCAGTACAACAGGCCTGCCACGATACTGATGGATTGGAGATGTTCTGGCCAAAGCCAACTAGGTGCACTTAGCTAAAGTGGCATGCTGGCTCCATGACCAAACCCGAAGTCCTCCGTCCACCACGCATCTCCCCGAGGAGCTATAAACGGCATTTCACTCCCGCTGCTACTCCCAGCTCCCCAGAGCAGAATGACTTCAAAGCCATAACAGCATTTGCCTGTACAAGCTGGTGCCAAATCTGAGCCAACAAGCAGAATGTAGACACAGGTTGCAGCAATGCTAGCTACTAAGCCTAATCTTTACCAGACATATTAACAGTAGGAATGGGATTTAAGCCCAATATTTACACAAAAGAGCTCCTTCCCCTCCCCTTAATATTTTGCTTCTCTCTCTTTCCTAACCAGAACAGTTAAAACCCAGTCTCTCAGTTCAGGCAATCTGTATTCCCAAATTAAGCAACCAAAACCAAGCCTAACTTCAAACCGCTTACAAATGTCTTCTTTATGGGCTTAATGTAGAAAGCTCAAGTCAAAATTTAATGCTGATGGACTCACGGGACTTTATGTGAGCTGAACACACAGAACTTCTCTTTATATTGTAAAGGCAAAAAAGCCAAAGTAAATTTATTCTTTGCTAATACAGACTATTCACTTATTGACATCTTTGCAGTGTTAATATTTAGAATAACTTCTAGTACTTAAATATATATGGATAAAACAAAGGAAAATGTCTTAGTGGAAAAGTTGAAAACCTACCTATAAAATTTATATACCCTTGAAAAGGAATTTGATTTCAAATTTGTCTGGTGTTTCTTCAGACCCTATTCTCTTTATAATGAATGACGAAAGTGTTAGCAGGTCCAGTGGAAGCAGGACTAAGATCTCTACAGGCTTACAGAACTAAGCTCTATCAGCAGGTGCTTTAAACAGAACCCACCTCTTGGGGGGAGAGGAGCAAAAATCGTTCATTTGTGCATGTTTAAGTACCATCAAAACACTCTCTTAAAAATATCTTCGACTATTTCGAGCCATATATAAGGCACAGATGATCTTTGAAATGCAGCTGATCTCTCCATTGACCTAAATTAACAAACACTTTGAACAGAATTAGTTTCTATTGGATATTTACTGTATATTTGACTTTCATCAATGATTCTCCATGCAGAAACCAATGGAGTTTCAAGACGATCCCATTTAAATTTTACAAAGATTATTTTTTTTAATGCTACAATTACAGTGCACAGTTTGAAAGGCAAATCTTTTCTCATCTGCAATTGTCAGTAATTCAATTTGTTTATGATTTTTGGTACCTGAATTGCAACTCTTTTTGAGGACTTAATCCTTTAGCGATGTGGCTCATTGTGGCCTTATATGATAAGGCTAGAAGTTCAGGTTCTAACATTTGTCTCCATGACAGTTTTGTGGGTGTAGAGGTATACATCAAGGTTTTTCCTCATAAATGAGAGGGTAAATCTTACTTGTTTAGCAAGTGCATTCTACAGCACACTTTTTGAATGATACCCTAGATTTCATATTCTATTTTCCTCTCAATGTAAAAGAAACAGAGGACATGTTATACCCAATCTTTTCTGATTCTACCTTACCTCTCTTCACTGTCAGTCTCTGAAATACACTATCCTTTCCGTCTCTCGGTTTGATTTACCCCTTCTTACTAACTCAGTAGATATAATGCACAGCTGTGTGTGTACACGTATGTGGTGGTGGTGTGATTGGAGATGGTGACAGATGAATCAAATTTAACAACTGAGCAGAGAATCATCAACAAAAACAGTTTTCTTCAATGCAAAACTTCAAATGAGGGAAGCAAACGCTTTTGTAAGCCAGAAAAGAAAGCTTATAAAGTATACGAATACCCAAAAGTTAATAGAGAAAAAGTGCTCATTGAAATACATGCAAGGAACCAGAGCATTATGGGAATTAAATGAGAAAAATACAATTGTTTAAAGCCCAGAGCTACATACAAGAACACAGAACTATTTTGTTGCCTTGTCAAAAAATAAAAAACACGATGCCCATACTAAAGTCAAAATACAACCGAAGACCAAAGGAGGAAAATGTGCATTACTAGGCTACTTCTGGGTATTTCCTAAAGAGCTCTTGAATGCTACGTAAAAAACACTGTGCTGACTGTTAAATGGATTTACTTTTCAACAAACAGTCTGAGGCAGGAATTGACTTTTACAACATCATACGAAATGTGAAAGGACTATAAAAATACTGACTCAAGACATGTATATACACATACATACAACCGTGCATATTGCAGTTTCCTTTCACTGAATTAGCTATCGTCTCCCTCCCTAACAATCCTGCTTTTCTCCGAGCGCTCTCCAGGCAGGTCAGTCGAATACAAAACCCTCCAAACTCTACCTTGGTATCATGGCGTATTGCCGAGACCGGGGTGACTTCCTCTGCTCTTTTCTTTTTGCCCTCTTCATCATCTTTCTCTTCTTCTGCCTTTTTCTCTGGAGTCACGGTGGTTATCAAGTTGGTCTGAGAGATGCCCTTTGTTGTGGCGTACTGGCCAGTACCAACCTCTGCAGCAGACACAGAATCCTTCATGTACATTTCATGGTTTTCATTCACTGATGCTAAAAGCAAATATTTAAAGAAGGAAAGTCTGAAATAGCTTTTGCTGAGAAGCTGCATAAAATTAAAAAGCTGGGTTAGTAAAACATTTGAGATATTGCTGGAAACACAACTTTGTCATGTTTCAGGAAACCAGAAGCATATGCATACATTTAAATAAACTGTTTACTTGAAATAAAGCTTGTAGCTTTTATATGCATAAACATTTATCATGGGTGTGTATACACACATTACTGTAGCTAATGTGCGCATTACACAGTTGTTAAATGTTAGCAAGCCATTAGAGTGCTACTGTAGTAAAACATCAGAAAAAAAAAAAAAAATCAGTGCGTTGCCACAGTTATCAGGCAGGAAACATAAGGAAAACCAGCTATGACATCAGCCGTGGGGGTGGACGAGGATTTTTTTTAAATCTGTCAGAACATAACAATGCAAATCAAACGCATGGTAAGGAGCATGCTGCATTGCAGGAAATGACAATATTGACGTTACAGAGGCATAATATCTGAGAATCAAGAAATGGGATCTTTGTATTATCGGGTATTAAAGTCTGCCAGTTAAGTGAGCTCGGTATGCTAAAAATTCCTGGGAAGCGATGGCATTCAATTCAGTGGACCAAACCAGAATATTTTCGGAGGTAAATATTCAGTAATTCAGGAAACTTAAATATATAAAAATGGTTTTGAAATAAATAGTAAATTTACAGATAGAATGTAATCAAAACATTAATATATAACCTAGACCCCGCTCTTGACAATTGCATAACTAATTTTTAAGTCAATAGGACTACTCAAATTTATAAAGTTACTTGCATCTGTAACAAATGACAGGGCCGGGATCACAGTGTAATTGCAATGCACAATGTTTCAGCCACGTTTGCGTTATAGTAACAACATCAGTGAAGAAATCATAAGCATTGATTAAAAAACTTCTTTTCCCCATTTGCACTTATGCAAATTAACATCATAAAAACCTTGTGGAGTCTAACAAATGCTGGAAAAAGCGTTTCAGACATCTTGTCTCTTGGGAATGAGCTTAGGAGGCGGGAGAAAGCAAAGGGAGTAGAGGGAGACATCTTGTTTAGATGTTACAAACAAAATAAAGCAGAAGGATAATTTCTGCTTTGAGACACATGCACGGCAATCAGGTCACCAGTTGCTTGGTAACGAGCAAGAAGCACATCAGAATTAGAAGATTCCAAAATAATTAATGACAAGCAGCACCTTTAGGGGGAGAAAAGAAGGCTTGTCACTAATACTTTTCAATCAAAGCTTCTGCCCCTCCCCACCATCAGCTATACTCATTGCAATTTGTTTGTGACATTCTGTGGGAGAATTCACCTTTTTTTTCAAAACTGTAGTCTCAGTCTTTTTTTCTACAAAAATAAACTACAATCTCCTTTTACTCAGTAGCTGATGACAGTAACAGCTGACGAAGTAGCTGAGACTGAATCACACGCTGGTTTAACCTAAGGGAGCAGCAGAACCTCCCTGAACCGTGGAGGAAGAGAGGAGGAGGAAGGACATACTATAAACCTGCGTATGTTACTCTCCATCTCACACCTTCCAAAGTAATGTATGGAAAAAGCCTGTTAGCGCTCATCCAACTGCGACGCGAGGTAATCAGAAGCAAGTGTCACTACTCAATCAAGGGAAATAATTCATTTATGAATTGTAACATATACTTAAATGAAAAACATACATAGGAAAAAAAAAAGCCAAGTTAAACCAAAACCCGAACAGTTACTCATGCAAACCCTGAAAAAGTGCTGAAACCTGACTTGGTTGGGCAGGCAGGTCCAGGCGTCCCGTCCTTCCCCAAAGCAGGGAAGTGCTTTGCAGGTGTCATGCCAAGGAGAGGGGCTCCACAAAGAGTGGGCTCCCAAGGACTTCCTCCAGGCATACGCTTTGTAAGGACCGCAGCAGTACATTTAGCACAGTATTTCTCTGCCTCCTCCCCTAGCCCTGCAGTGGATGTGCAGGTACTCACAGCCTCCACTCTGCTGAAGCTCAAGGAGATGAGATGACAAGAGGTCACCATCAAGACCTCATCTAAAGCAGTGACCACTGTCATGATAACTTTTGACAAAGTCAATTAAGAGGACCTTACCCCCATCTAAGCTGCGAGACATAGTGTAACGTTTACTAGAAGACCGCTCAAAGTAAGGTGCGGGACGGTCTATGAGGGCACTGGCTCTTCTCGTCTGGGCCTGTGTCCGGCCACTGTAGCGAAACTTGGAGCCCAGTGTGAGGAACTTCTTTGGAGGTGCTTCTGGCAGCAGGAGCCTAAAACACACCAAGCAGTGCACCCGTTACTCCCCCTCCTCTGAAAATCAGTCCACTATTTCTGCAGAGGAAAGACGATGACTGTTGGGTATCACCCTCCATCATAACTTGTGCCTCACCTGTCTGCGTCTAAAAGGGAATCAAAGGATGTCCCTCATAGAGCATGACAAAACCACTTAGCTAAGGCATTTGAAGAGCTGAGTTCTTCTTAACGGGCAAGAATCACTCAGTCCCTTCCTGCTTGAAAATTGGATTTATCATTTTCTGATCACCAAAACTAAAAATAAGGTGTTCCTTGTACCAGGGACTCTGATCTGAGCTGAAATACATATATATTTCTTATACTTAAAATTTACGACAGTGCTGTAGCTAAGGACAGAGGCAGAACAGACTTCCAGTGGATGCAGGGCAATATTCTTTCACAGAGGTGCAGACATTTTTCAGGTTAAAGCCTTCACACCCTCTCTATCTTGGCTATGGGAGTTTGCTGAAGAAGTCATTCTCCTGCTATGGAGTTTATGCTTTAGATATTGATTTTCCATTAAAAATCAGAAAACACCCCAAAAATGCACAATTAATTTCTTTTTAGATCTTTTGCTACTAAAACTGCATTTCATATGAACATACAGACAGCCCAAACCACTAGTTTTAAGAAAGGAGATAAATTCTTCAATCCCCACAAACATCTTGAGAGGGTTTTTTAAGCGCTGGATGCCCTTTCACGCCATTGAAAATCGAACCCTTTTGGGTTTCAATTGCTAACTATCTCCTTGTTGACTATCTCAGCACAAACTAATTACAGCATTTATTCCACTATCCCAAGCTTTTCTCAGGTCTTCTTAGATGTCAAAAATATAGCTGCAAAATTCCACAGTAACACAAAAACTACAGCTATGGATTGGTATTCACCGACTACTGTCTGTATTTTCATATTTAATTAAATAAAAATCTCCTTTCTGTTTTTTGAAATTCTTACCCACATCCCCCAGTAACTTTCCATATAAGTTGTTTTCCCTATACAAGCAGAATTGCAGCAGAGTCCTTCATCTCTTTAATTATAGTGGCTGATAATATCATGGCACAGAAAAGCAAAACGATTAATTGGGACCATATGGTGATTTTAAATATTCAGTATCTATTTGAAATAGTATGAATAATTTCAAATTTTGAAGAAGCAAGAGCCTTCCCTTGTCTGCTCAGAGATACATCATAATCCAAACGACAATTTGCTGACAGAATCGGTCTTTTCTGTTGCGTTTTATATCACACCTTTAGGAAAAGAAAACCACATACCTGAAAAATGTATGGTGCTCAACACACACTTTCCATAAGCGCTTTGCAGCACGATGATTTGGCAACTTAAACCCGATAGTACTTTCAAACTGCTCAAACTAGGTAGGAAAAAAGAAAAAGTATGTATTTGATGCTGTGCATCTATTTTTACAGTGCACACAGGTTCATCTTAATTTCATCCGTCTGTATCACCTCATTGCAAGGGTGAAGGTATACGCTCATGTATGTAAACACACATATACATATTCCACAGACTACCGTCTGGGAAGGAAGCTGTGAGTGATAATCAAAGGCAACCTTTGAGGATTGTTTTCTGGGGGAAAGCCAGGTAATGAGCAAGAGGTTTTTGATGGTGACAGTGATGTTTTATGGCCTATAGTAACAAAGAGATCAGTTAGGACTTGGGAGACTTCTGAGAAAAGCATCATTTAAGTGTTTTAACCCTGTTGTTTTAACTTCAGCAGTTTAAACAGTGGGAAGCCTGATAACAGCCTGGAGGGGAGCAATAGTCCCCAGGGACTGATCCAGTCTCACACAGCCTTAGATTAAGGAGATTTACAGTGAAAGAACTAGAGTTCATAAATCACAGTGGTTTTAGCTAATTTATCTCCTGGGGAGGATGAGGAAAAGACAGGTAATTGAAAGAGTCGGCTGGGGATACCAAGAGACCTTTCTAGGTTGTGCTGCAGATTTATATTCCAGATGCAAAAGCTGTGCCAACTACAACCGCTGCAACCTTTTGATGGCTACATGCAGATAGCTGAGTAGGTGGAATAGTGTTGCTGTGACCAGGGAAAGGTAGGCAGAAGGGCACTTGTAAGGAAGCCTGGATCCCTATGGGGAGCTGACAGAGCGGAACAAGGCAGGAACCAGCAAAACAATAAAGATGATAAAAGCGACACATGGGATGGTGAATCATATCATCGTTGAATGTGATTTGGAAAGAGACTGCATGGATTATTTTGCATAAGGAACTATGACCTGGTCACAGGATGCTACATACCAAGATCAGCACAGCTCAATAGGACTTTGGTGGTGGAGAGCTTGAGTGCAGGCATTGGGAACATCAGTGGCTATTCGTTTATTTTAAAAATCAAACTCAAGACTGGGAAGTTGGTCACTAGAACTGCGCCTGCTGAGAGGCAGAAGATGTAGGCTTCTGGATTTTACTTTAGGACTTCAAAAAAGGCCCAGGCCCTGGGGCTGGTGGGGGTGCCCAGCAGATTTCCCAGGTCACTTATGAAGCCAGTACTGGAGACACGGGCCGGGGACACTCAAATGCCATATTGCACTAAGGGAGAAATGCCAGTCCTCATCCAGGTGATTTCTGTCCCGCTATACAGCTCCACCCTCTAAAATACTTATGGGGTTTTCACGTATCACAGACCGGTTATTGTACCAGCACTTATAATGGAGACTCTCCTTTGCCTCTCACAATTCGCCTGAACTCCTCCTGGGATTTTTGCTAAGATTTCTCATCTTATTTCGGCGTTGGTGGACGCTCAACCCATGAGGTAGGTATTTGCTGTGCACTCGGCTGAGCCACGAGAGGGCACTCACTGTACGAGATTTCACATCACCTTCTCCAGAGCCAGAACAAGAGCTCCTGCGGGCCTGGGAGGACTAACGCCCTGTAGCTACCAAAAATGCTGAATGGTGGATACTTGACCCCATTTTTATCAGTCTCCAGGTTTCTATTCAGACTCTCAATTTACTAGTCTGATACACTTACAAAATGTGGTATGGCCTCTCTACATCTCTTAGTGGGTAAGATGAATAGACACTAATTTAATATACAACACGATGGTGGATGATGAGCACTCCGTGAATAAGCAATATGTTACTTAAATTCCCAAAATATTCATCACATCGATGAGTTTTTTACATGCAGATGGCCATATTTATTCGTTATGTTAGTTCATGGATGTAAACAGAAAAACACCAAAGAAGATTTTACCTGTATTTTAAATAAAGCATTTACCTAATCTTTCCTAAGAAAATCAGCACAAATTAAAAAATATAAATGGAGAGGAATGTTCAAGGCTTGTAAGACATGACAAATCAACAAATCAATGAGAACACAGGTTTTTTGAAAAGGTTCATTCACTAAAGTGTCAGGATGCCCTTACCTCCCCTGGTCGGATTTTGATGTAGAAGTTGTTCCTCTTGTAGGAAATTTTCAGAACCTTTGGCCAGGCAAATCTATTTATTCTGAGTCTGTCTCGATATATTAAGAGACCACTTGCACAAACTCCTAGCATGATTTCGACTCCTTCAGAATCCTGGAAAAGCAAGCAGTGCACTTTGTTGAATATTTCTCTCCTTCCATCCCACAGTACTACAGATTCTTGTATACTGTGTTTCAATCTGAGCTACGTCTTTTTAATGCATCAGCTGTAGTGACCTGATTTCTGAGAGCTCCCCTACTCATTGACTGCATTCATGCAAGTAATAGTAAGGTCGGGCAGAGCGAGAGAAACCCAGTGTTGCAAATGTCTCCTTATATTGCAGAAAGACTCCAAAAGGAGGGGGAAAATTTTAGACGTTATTAAAAGAATGATGTTAACGATATAGCAAAATTTTATTAGCATAATAAAAAAAAGTGTTATTAGCATAAATACCAGATTGAAAGTAAGTAGGACAGCATACGAATTTACTTATACTGGCATCACTCATCTCCATGACTAAGCCTTGTGACTCCTTAAGATAGGTTTTTCTTCTGTAGTTTGCTCATCTTGGCCTTAGTTGGTTCGCTAGTTTCTTTAACGCTGTTGTGCCTATGCTCAGTATTCTCACTTTGAAACGACCAGCAGGCAGGAAGTTGGGCATTTGGACTAGAAAGATTTCTTTTAAAAGCGTGTGACTGTGCCTGTGCTATAACCCATTTTTACAGGGAAGCTGCAGGTCAGACACGTTAGCACTATAAAAGATTTGGCCACAATCTTACCAGAATATACCTGTAAATATGTATTTTTAAGTAAGAAGTATACACTTCTCTTTCCTCTAGAAGCCTTCAAATAGCCCAGATCCAAGCTTCACTGTTTGCTATCACTACTAGACTGTATAATTCTGGTTTTTCATTTAGCTATGTACTAATACTGCTCGAGAAAAGAAGGATCCACCTTAAAGCACAGAGTTCTTTGGTAATTATTTTAAAATAACTTAAAGTTACCGAAGTCTGACCACAGAAGCTATGAAGATGGCACCCTATGATAATCATGAAATGAATTCATTGTTTTCCTCTGGTTTTCCTGACAAGCCATCTTTTAGGCACACAGTGAAAATCTGATTACATTTTAAGATGAACACAAAGGCATGCATGGTCAGTCATGATGAAAAAGCTATGGCCCAGCTTGAAATACAAAAAAAACTGTTTTAAAATGAGAGACACATCATAGAGTTAGTGCCACAAAATCACTTCAGTGTTAGAAAACACACCAATAGAGGATGTATGTTCCAACAATGATGGTACCACCCCTTAAAGGCAGATTTTTTCCTAAATAAAGCTCTCATGTGATATCATTGTCAGGTACTACAGAAGAGACAGTGGACTTCAATTTTACAGTTTCCTGAGCAAAGAGTAACGCCTAAATACAGTGAGCACGTTCTAAAAAAGAGTCTCATTGCCAGTAATCCCACCGCCTGGCAAATGCCTGAAATGCACGTGTGCTCACATACGGCACATAACTGCAGGTGCAAGGGGCTCCTTCTGATATACCTTCTCAAAAACTTGTTGAGAAATGCCTTCTTCCCTCATCCCCATCTTTTTAGCAGATCTAAGTCCATTCATGGCTTCTGTTACTTGTCGGTGTCAGAGACTGCGTTTCAATGCGATACTACTGGAGTAAAATGAAACCCGAATAAAAGAATTTGGCTTCTTTCAGGAGCGATGTGGTTGCATGGAACAGAAAACGGTTAGCTGTAACGTCCAAGGCACGAGACGCTGAGCTGCACATCCCTGCAGCTCTGCATACGAATGGGGGGCTTTATCAGAGCAGTGACAGCCCAGAGGATAAATCTGTCTATTTGAACGCATTTTTTATTGTAGCCTTGTGTTGGATAATTGAGAACTAGTTTTAACAGCAGCTGGCGAATCCAGCATCTGTTGAATACCTAAGATACTGGCACAGCCTTAATGAATTGACATTTACATAGAGACATCTGCCACAACGTGACTTCAAAAAGGCATCCACAGAGATACTTGTCTCCTAGCCTGATACCATCAGATCTCACTGGCAGACCTAATTAAAACTAAACAGTACTTCTCACGCAGAGTCTACTTTTCCCATCTTCAGCTCAGTTTCCAAGATTACTGTTGGGTTTCTTAACCCGCAGATAGACCCAGTTTGGTGAGCACTACAGCTTTTTTAATTAAGAACTCCACTCTAGAGAGAGATTAGCTTGTCTACCAACTTCTCTTGCTCTGAGTCTTTCCATATGAAAAACAGAAGAGTAAAACTGGATACTAACATTTTTTAGGAAAAAAATAAAATTGCTATCTCAGGATATCCTATCTTAAATTTCACAGCCTTTCTCAAATATTCTGAAAAAAATACTTAGGTCTTACATGCCATGCTATGTTAGATTTTCAGTAAAGAAGCCTGCAATGTATTTAGAACAGGAACTCACTTTGTTGCTGTTCTGCAGATTTCTTTGTGTTGGACAAAGGATGTTGAAAAAAAGCTACTGACTGACATTCGTCAATCTATTCTATGTCTGCTCCAAATGTGCCTCAAGAATTTGTGCCTATCTGCAAGACGCAGGGAAAGCAGCGGCATGCCTCCTGGTAGAGCGCTGCCTGTTGAGCCATACCCAGATTTTTCATTTTCAGTGAAGGCAATTAACAGAACACAAAAGATTGCCTTGAATTCTGTAACACACATGCACAGCTCCTACAAAATGCCCCAGGGACACGGCTGCAGGCCCTTTCAAGATCCGAGCTGCAAATTTATCTCAGTTCTTGAAAGGATCTGCTGCAGCATAAAAACAGGCTCACAATAATTTGACCTTTACAGAAAATGCAGCGGTCTCCACGGCTCAGGATTCTTTGTTCAGCACTCATTTGCCAAGGATGCTTGCTAACCTCAAAGATGTTAAAATGCATTAGCCTTACTTTGAAGAGTGAAGAAAAAAATACTAATTATTTATTTGGAAAAAAAAAAAAGAAACCCAAACCAAAACCAGACAACCAACACAAGGCTCTCCCAAGCCACAATAAGAATGACCGTGTTTTATTCATAACGTGATGATGATTAGAGAAACTACTTCATCATGGGAGAATATTTCCAGCAGAACTGCTGTCCTTCCAGTCAACTGCAACGACCACACTTCAGAAGAGAGACGAGTCACCATCTCCCCATTACTATCAATCTGATTAGGTTTCCAGCATGGCTAAATAATTGCTTGAAAGTTCTCTGCAGTATTAGAAATGATCTGCTTATCCAGTTAAGATACCACAGTTGGCCTTATTAAATTGGAAAATGTAGCTGAATGAAATGATAATTGATCACTCTCTGGACAGCTTCTAATATCCTTCCCCATTACTCCATCCATTCAGTATTTTCCCAAAGGATTTGGTTATTTAATCAACATGAAAGGTTAATGTGCAACATCTTTGAATATATAGGCTAGATTATGTCACAGTTTCAAGATATAGTTATGCTTATCCCATGAGTCACTTTTCCTCATGTTGACACATGATTTAGCCCACAAAATACCATCTCAAAACAAGAAGAAAGAATAGATCAGGGGGTCCCTGCAGATTTAAGTACTATGCCAGAGGAGAAAGATGACTGGTGAAAGAACTATAATCCATACCTTGGCATGATGGAGATCTACTCCATACATTGAGAGTTTTTTGGCATTCTCCAGGAAATGCATCTCAGCCTCTGCAGGTGTCATGCCCCTGAGGAAAAGCAACCAATTCTACCATCAATGTTAAGGAAACACAGACCAAAATAAAATCCAGCACATAGAAAACACTTTCAACCTGTCAGAATTACAGCCGTACCCCTTAGATGGCTTGGTACCTACCACAGCCAAAGCCCCGGTACAGACCCTGTTATCTTTCATGCTGCAAAGCTCTTCTCTAACCAAAGACACAGACAGGAGTCTTTGTACGAAAAATATTCTTATTAGGTACACTGCAGCATGTTTCCTGATGTAGCAGGACGGTACCTGAAGGCAGCCTAAAAACCCACACTGATGCCCTCCACCTACCTGTGGCTCTTGTGCAGCTCGATCACTTTATCCTCCAGCTCTTTCGTGTGATTCGGTGCGAAGCGAAACTCGCTGACATAGTCGCTGCCGTACTCGTCAGGGTCGTAGTCGCCGAGCTCCGACTGCACGGTGTAGGAGCCCAGCAGGGCCAGCGTGACGAACGAGCAGGGCAGCCGACCCGACACAATGTCATCTCTCAGCTGCAAGCAGAGGTAGTACCTGCAACGGAGCACCAAGGCGGCTCAGAAAGCGCTCCTCCACCACTGCCCCCGAAGGAGTGCTGCCCAAGGACCAGCAAGAGGCCTCGGCTCCTTTACTGATATGCAGACAACTCCCAAGCCCAAGGTTTTTCAGGAGTTAACAAGGATAATAATAATTTTGAAAAAAAAAAAACCAAAAAAACGAAAAAAACCCACCTTGCCTAACTTACATCTAATGTATCTTTATAAAGCAGCTCAGAGATTTCTTAATAAAATAGGTTATTACTTTGTTTAGGGACCTATACCCATTAAACATACCAGATTTCTACTATAAATCACAAAGATATATAGCTACCTGATAATTCTTTTCTTTAAGGAGAAAAAAAAAATTAAAACCCCCAAATTCTGTTCATTAAAGGGTAGCTGAACTTCAAGCCTTTCAAAAAACATAAGTTGTCTCTTTAGCAAAGTGTTGAGCTTTCTCAAAAACACATTTAAACAGTAAATGCTGTTAAAAGCACAGTGATAAGCAGTGCAAGAGATCACCAGATAGAAGAAAACAGAAAAAAAGTGAAGAGCATTGGCTTGGTGGTGAAGGCACAGAGTTTCCCAGGGGAGATTTGAGGGCGATGAGGAAAAAAGCAATCCTTTCTTTTGGAAGACCTCTGTTGAAGTGTGAACTCTTGGCACACTGTCTTTCTGCACAAAGCCTAGCACAGGGGAGTCTGATCTAAGCCAAAGAAAGGCTTCATGCTACCTTAACAAGCAGTCCACAAAGCAACGAAGGTTAAAAATATCCACAGGCATAAAATTCATCATGGCTCCAAGGTTTCCCTGCCTTATACCAATGAGGAAACCAGGTAAGGTTTTTTTTTGGTTTTTTTTTTTTTTT
>VYXH01000463.1:63977-125835 GCA_013397275.1 Burhinus bistriatus | reverse complement strand
TTTTTTTTGGTTGTGCTTGCAATCTGCGTACAAAACCAGAGAGCAGAGGTGCAGATTGCAGAGCTAACTGACTTGGATAGCAGGGAGCAGCCACTCATTACCACCATATTCCTTGTACCAGGTGCATCAACTGCTTACCCCGTCAAATGACACACAAAATTTACACACATGCTTATTCTCATCCCACTTCTTTCCTTTCATAGTTATAATTTTACTGACAATAATTAACTTGTTACCACTGGCAAAACTGGGCATCAGACATCTTCATGAAAATTAAAATCAAGTCTCAGGAATACGTATATTGGAAAAGCTTGGGTTTAGGATTAAATTATAGAAAAGAAAAAGCCTTCTTAGCTCAGAGGACACTGTTCACAGTGTCTTTTCTGCCAAAGCATCACATATTTTCCATAAGCTCATATGAGAAAGAAAGCCAATGGGAACACAAAACATTCCTTCTCTTGCATAATTAGAGTGCAAGCGCTACTACAAACAGCTTTTAAGCCCCTTCTAGAAAGGTATTTAATATTTTAAACACCTGGTAATATCTTCAGATAGCTGGGCAGGGTCTGGAGGGTAGAATTTCACATTAAATGCAAACTGCCAAGCACCACCTGCAAAAGAACACAGGTTGACTGAAAGTACACTGTAAGTGCAAATGGAGATGCTCATGCTGTTCCACTACCAGCAGACTTGAAAATACCCCAGCCAAGCAATTCATAAGAACAGGATATAGTATCTTTTTCCCATACATCGTTCTGAAGAAACTACTTTTCCCTCTCACAATTACAGTATTAGATCAGATTTTACAGCTCTTTTCTTATTTAGCGAGACTTCCACTGAAGCGAGGTCCCTAAGGGAGCAGTAATTTATTACTAACACTAAAAGCCCCTCAGACCGAAAACAATGTTTACTGGAATTAACCATCTGAAAACACAGCCTATACAAGCCTTAAAAACCAATACCCCAAAAGACAGAGGCGCTGGGAACACCGCAAGCCAGAGTACGAACGGGCTCCGCAGCGGGGTGATGTGCTGAGGTCTGGCTGCCCAAACCAGCTCACAGCATCCTTGCAGAGTGCTGCCTCAGCACATAGCTCCTGTCTCCAGCAGACATAAATGATCGTGCAGACAAAACTGCAAGGACAAACGCAGAGAGCAGGACTGAAAAACAGTACACAACACCGAGGAATTCTTATTCAGTTGTTTCAGTAAGTTTAGGTGACCCCTGGGATAGATACTGGTTTGTGTCACCACAGTTTGTGAAACTTTTTTTCGAGTGTTAGCTTTAAATGTTGTAAAGAAAGAATATCAAGACTAAAAAAGAGGTGAACATAGTATGTAAATACAAAAGCTATTTTGAAAAAAGGGACAGGTTATACTAACGTGTGTCTGAAATGCAAATAAAAGGCAGTAACAGAACCTGAAACCACAGCGTTCTTAGAAGCAACACAGTGGTTTTTGAATAACAAGACTTTTCATCAAGCCTCTGTTGTGGGATATAATTCTTATATGGACTTCTATCACGTAAATTACAGTATTTATGTAGTCAAGAAACCAAAGCCAAAGTAATGACACTTCTGCTTTCTGAAATGCATTGATGTCAAATTACAAATCTAACTACAAATAAATAAATCTCTCTCTTGAAAAGTCCCATATTAGCTGTGTAATTAGAAAGTGTTCGTGAACACTGAAAAACGACTCTTCCTTATAAACCTGACAAGGTAGGGCTTTCCTATGATCTTCAATGCAGGGGCACCTTCTGCCTAGGTACCTCCTAGAGAGTATGGGGTTTGACGGTGAATCTGGTACACTCTCCGGTCAGACAGCTTATATGCTGGAGAGGTCTGCTTGCTTGGAAATTCTACATGGTTGTCCTAATTGGGTGTTTGGGAGTATTTATTTAGAGACGACAAGGAAATTTCATCCCATGCAAAGCCCCGTCCCCTTGGTCATCCACGCACCCAAGAAAACAGGCTCAATGTGCAAGAAGACTTCTGACGTTCACCATCAGGACTTCAGCTCTTCGTGAGACTTTTGAGCTCCTTGATTTTAGAACTTTTCCACTCTCTTGGACCATAAAAGCTGATGGAAAGAAGATCTGGCTGGCAGCAAGGATGGGGCACGGTCCCACTAGGGAGTGGACCAGCCCTGAGGTGGAAGCAGAGCCTGTGGGTGACACCTGGCCCCATGACAAAGGGAAGGGGCCATGGTCCAAAAATCTATTCCTCTGGCACATGCAAAATAAATCAAACCCTATGATACATCACATCATAAAACATGGACGGTCAAGATACCAGAGTAAGAGGTCTTCACCCCTCACTTACAGGGGTTTAAATAAAACCTAACTCTGTGCAAGTTTGCAGGTTATAACTAATGGGGTGCGAACCAGGGGCTGCATGCACGGCGACAGCCTCTTTTCTCAACCACCAGCATGAAATCCCTGTGGTCTGCAGTGGAATCATGGATATCTGAGTGTTATACAACTCAACCAGCATTTAGCAGATTATATATATGTGTTTTGGAAAGTGTCATAGGTAACAGTCCTACTTTTCCACCATTGTCCTGTTCCAAACTTCTGGGGTGAATTGTACAGAGTAAGCAAATTACCACTGTCATCTTCTGCAAATGCAACCATCCCCAACGCCAAGTCCAGGATGAGACTTTTCTGCCTCGGTTCATCTCTCACTGTCACAACCTTTCATTGTCTATCTAATGGCTTGGGCACATATTAAATGCGTTTCAAATCAGTGGTGTGGAGCTGAGCTGCCTTACGTGCATTGACCATCAGTGTAATCTGACTCATCGAGGTCTACAGCACCTTCCTCTCCAGAGCCATCTTCTCAAGAGATTTAAAAAAGGCAGATTTTCATTACTTTTTATTGCAGATCATTTACTTTTAATGAAAATAATACTGGTGGACAGGTGTGGTTGCTCACAGTAAGTGGGGAAGTTTTCCAGACTGTGTAAATTAACCCTTTGAATCTTGAAGAGGGAAGCGATTCATTTGCTGGGCCTGACCCAACAAATGTGAACTACCAGATATATTTGCTTGTGAAAGCACAAGTGCTAGAAGATACCATTTACAAAACATGCAAAGAGAAAAACTGGGGAGGCTTTCCTGCCCAAAGATGTCACACACACAAACATTATACCAATTTTAAAAAGTGAGGGGGGTGGAAAAAAAGTCAGGTCAAATTTTGAGCCTGGCAGTCTTGAAAAGGTTTTCCTTTGAGAGGTTTTTGAATTTCTAATGTAGCAGACGGTTAAATTTAACAACCGAGCTTTTTAAAATATTCATGTGAAGCAGAAAATTGACTGGTTCTCTGTGAACTGAATGGTCATTCTAGGAGCAAAGCTCAAGCTTTTGAGACGCAGGAAGGAAAGATATTTTAGATAGAGTGCTATCTTTGCACCAGTGAAGTATTGCAGTACGGGGCATGAGCAGCATTCCTGGATATGATATAAATATCAGTAATGCAAAGAAATAATTTATATGTGGCCTAGTTCCTAAGGTTACGCTGCTTAATGTCAAACTTCAGGTTTTTACATCTCTGCAAATGTCAAGTTGTTTTCAGCAATGCAAGTTCACGCGTTACGAGCCTCAGTAACCGCCTGCACTCATTATGGGGTAGAACACCTAAAAGATGCAGGTAATTCCTTTGCCAGAGACTCAGGACAGGATGCAAAAGAAGATTGTGAAATAGGCTTTGTTGCTCCAGGGGGCGTGCGCTCTTCTGGGGGCACGCATCGAGAAGGGGGCCGTGGTCCCATCCCACCTGTGCCCTCACCCCGTGGGCAGCAGGGCTGGGTCAAGGGGCTGGGAAGAGGTGGCTGCTGAGCCCCCCCCTGGGGCTGGGGGCACCCTGGTGGGACAGGCCCTTCGAGCCAAGAGCGGTGAGTTACCCCTGCCATTTAGGAGCAAGCCCAGAGGATCAGTGGGGCTGGGCAGTGATGGGTACGTGGTGCCCACGACACTGCTTGCATGCTGGGAGCTCCCTCTGCCTCTCGCATCCCCGCTCAGCGCCACAGGGGTCCAACGCCTTCACAAAAACTGATAGTCGTTTAGAGGAAGAGATTTTTTTTTGTGCAGATTTTTGGGGTCCGGATACACCAGAATGGAAGTTTTCCAGGTGCCCTGAATTAAACACACAAACGATAACAAACTTACTTCGGATCTGCTTCTTGATTTCCTTGGCAGGGTCCAACCAATTCTGCAAAGAAAATGTTTCCTTTTTTCAATTTGAATTAGAAAACACAATAAACATTATTTTTAAAACAGTGCTATGAGTCAAAGCCAGAATACGTGAAGGTCTGCCACCCCGTTCTCCTTGGAGCAGTAGTAGGCAGGGATAACACTAACTTCCAAGATGTGGTCCTGGGTAGAAGCAGGATTTTTATTAACCTTTCCAGACACTGAGGGGCCAAATGTTTTGAAGTAAAAAAATAAAAAAATAGAAATTAGTAAAACAAATCCACAGAAACCTTGTTCCAGAGTATCTGCTGGGAAACCTGAATTTCTATAAGCTTAAGAATGGGGGTTTTTTTGGTTGGTTGATTTTTTACTCTAATCCTGGAAGGGCTAAAAAGCCTTTCTAGAGGATAAGCAAGCATGGCATAGGGTACTACCCCATTTGCAACCTGGCGTGGACACAAGGGGCCGCCCAGGGGCAGAGGGAGCGTGGGGAGAAAACCAGAGGCAGAACTGCAGCACTGGGGTTGCCCCCATCCACGCCGCGCAGAGCCTGGTGACCACATGAGACAAAACCCCTGCCGAGGAGGTGGGGAACTATCACGGCAATGTGTTACGACTCCGTGGATGCCAAGGAGCAGATGAAATTCCCCTGGAGGAGGTGCGCAGCAGCTTGGGGTCTCCCAGTGTCAGCGCTGCAGCCAGAGGTTACAATTGATAGAGCAGCCTGCTCTGTACATGCCTCTCGGGCACTGGGAGGTAAAAGCCCTGTGCTTCTGCCTTGTCCTCTTGCAGAATCAAATTAATATTTAAAATGTGTCACACAGTCCAGAACAAAAAGTTCGTTTCCCCTAGGAAAGTTCCACTTTCTCCAAAGAAAGACAAACAAATGTATCAGAAGGAAAAAAAACCCCAACTAACAAAATATCAAACAAGCAGAACACAACAATCCGCCCCCCCCCAACAAAAACAACCAGTTTGCAGCTGTCTAAACCTGGTCTGTGGTGCAAAACATGAGCTTGAAGAGCTCCAGCTATTGCTGAACACGAAAGCACGCTATGCACCAAGAAATTAAAGATGCATCAGGATTTCTGTTTTCAAAGATGACATGTGATGTGGACACACACATTGCCTGTCTGGAAGCTGTCTGGCAGACAATGGAGGTGAATTGCTAAGAACTTTGACATTAAAAATATGCATGTTATTCATCAATAAATGTGGTGGCAGGCAGTATTCTTTTAGCTGTTTAGCTCTGTAAAGTATACTGACCATCTATAAATGTTTAGTGCTTCTAAACCACCTGTTAATAATGAATACGTTCTTCTCTTCCCAGTACAGGAAAGCACACCTAACTGGAAACGCACTTAAACATCTGCCTAACTTTTACCACAACTCAAAACTAAGCACATATTAAAGTGTTATCTTGCACTGACATGGACTAAGTGTCTGCTTAAGTGATTTTCTGAATCGGAAAGAAAATCTTTATATTAAGAATTTTGTAAAGAAAGGGGAAAAGACAGACAAAAAGACCGATTTCTTCCATATCACATATAACTGACACAAAGGGAAGCCCAGAAAATAAAATTGTTCTCATAAAATAGCTGAAAAAGCAGTAATAGCTTCAGATCCATCAGGGAAGACCTTTCAGGTCATGCAAAGCACAAAAGACCTTCACCTGGTGAGCTCTGCTGGGCTACAGCACATATTGCTAAAAAGTTTTGTTACTGGTTTCTTTCAAAATATTTATCTTAAAATGCCAAAACCACAAAGCATATTTAAAATTATCCTTTGATACTCTCTCTTTCATCATAACGTGTCCAAAACAATATATATATACATCACCTGCACATTAAATCATCTTGGACACTGTTAATACACAGGTTATTTAATACTGAAGTTGAAATGCAAACATGCAGAATGTGATTCACTATTGCTGCCAACTACTTTTGAAGGCTTATGTCTCTAGCCAAATCAACAATAACACTCAGGTAAAGCAAGTCAAGACTTAAAGCCTTACTTTATCGTAGCAGTTAGCAGGAGTAGTTAATCAACTCCTGCCTATCTGTATCCCAACCACAGCATTATTAAGCCGTATTTTAGTATTATATGTTTAGTAGTGTATCTATTAATGTAAATCTGACTTTCCTCTATGGCAGTGATGAAACAAATCATACTAGAAAGAGTACCAGCTACATGATTAACTTCTTTCATATCATAAATAGCCAACATGGAGGAAAGTCATGGAAACACAGGGGATGCTCTCAAGAGGTAGAGGGTTACAAAAAACAATAGCTCAAGCTATGTCTAAGGAATTTGTCGAGGAAGATAAAAACAACTTCTGGACTGTTTGCAACTGTCTGGGGGGTGTCTCAGGGGAGCTCTGAAGTCCACATGCCAAAGGCCAGCCACAGTTTTGTGGGTTACCTTTTGGTTTTCCGTGTCTCTGTATGTTAGCCCAAAGTAGTCTTTTTCCAAAAGGTTCAGATGCTCACACACTTTGTCGAATAGCACTTGACCTCTGGAACGTTTCTGTAGGAAATTAACAGGAAAAAAAAAAAAAGTTTGCAAAATAAAGTAATATAAGCATTAAAATAATACCTTTTCTGTTTAATCCTCAAATCAATAACCCCAAAATGATTTCATTTCATTCATCCATCTTTCACGCCTATTGATCTGGAGCTTCATAAAAATCTGCTGAATTGGGCAAATCTGCTTTTCATAAAAGTTCAAGTCTTCTTGTGGAGTTAAAAATACGTCAATACATGTCATGTTTCAAGTTTCAATGAGAAGATAATTTCTGTCTTTCAGAAATTGCAACTTTGAATACAAGCTGAGGTGGTAACCGCAGCAAACCACAGCATTCTTGGTATGCAACAGTAGCAACAAACAATGGTACAAAATATTTCCGGTCATGGACTATCAGGGCGGCAATCCGCTGGAGGAAAAAACAAATGTGGAGATATTTCTTTCTTTGGTAACAATGCAGACTGATTCCAGGATCCTTTTTTGTCTAATGTACGAGGAAATGCGACACACCATCTACTGAAATCACTGCAAGAGCCTGGTATCTCACCAGGAAGGCAGCTGGGTAAGAAAGCAGCTTTCCAGCGTCCCACTAACCTTCTTCACTGCTAACAGGTTAGAGGAGAAGATCTCTCACTGTCAACAGCCAGAGCCCTTAGCAGAACCATCGTAGTATCATTTGTACTGGACAGTAAAAATTCAGGTCATACGAGTTCTCAGCGTTGTACGTGACACTGAGAAAAATTCTCCAAAAAACCAAACACAGAGAGAAACCTCCTCTTTATAAGCTATGTGTGCCAACTTTGATATGCACTAATTATGATAAACAATTCAAAATTATTTGGGCCACCGCTTCATCGCTGCCTGCTTCCCTAAGTGCAACTCAGCTACAGGATAAAATCTCCCCAGTTTGTATCAAACACACACGTACATAAATATTTTAGTTGATGTCAGCGCCGCAGTTTCTTTATCTGTAGTATAGACATGATGTGAAGCAGACTGGAAATACGCTACTTGCTTCAAAAGCAGCACAGGAGGCTGACACAAAAGAGGAAAGAACGCCGCCTTTGAATTTAGGTGCCTCCACCGACAGCACTGTGCCCGGACTGTGCTGCCAGCCCAGCAGCCTTGGCCGGGGGATGGATAGTTCACGATCCAAGTTGACACAGCTATGCCAACAAACCTGTGGAGCCCAACGCTGGCCTCAAACTATTTTAGAAGTGGTAAGCAAGCCAAGAGAAAAGAAAAAAAAAAAGAATTGAGGGTTGGTGCCTAACAACCTGCGAAAACATTACGAGAGATGATGGAGGGAGTTGTGCAATGTAACCTCATTTATGTTATATCCCGTATTTCTACCAAGGCTCTGCTAGTACATTAGAAAGGGAGCAGGGAAACACCCTCTACATTTTTATTCATGGAGAAACTGAAGAGTGTGGCTGATAGAGTCTAACAAGTGTCCTCCAGCTGAGACAAAACCAGGCACAGAAGTGCAGTGCAAGCACAGTGCTGTAACTTCATTTACTGTTTTCCAGCATCATTTGAGCAAACAGCTCTAGGGCCTTGTTCTGCTTGTCACATGCTTTCCACCCTGCAGTACGAAGCGTAACTATAGCCCAGCTCCTTTATAATTTCAAACAAATGTTTAGTTAATTCTTCCCTCCCCGAACTTGGAAGTAGATAATAAGAGGTTGGTGGTTTTATACTTGATGCTCCACGGAGATGATCAGGCAGATCAAAAAAAGATTTGACTACTGGTGTGTGGAGAGGAACCAAGTCAGAGCCTTCAAGCCAAAATAGTTTCTGCTATAAGCAAGCAATGCTGTATTTTGCCAAATTTCTGGCTCTTCCATGTGATAACAAACCAAATGGTTATACTGAGTAGAGAGAAATAAGTAGGTTAGCTCTATAGGATACCTGCTTTGAGAAACACTACGTCTGCACCACTGCATCATTTACATGTATTTAAATTGTGACACTTCAATGTCCTCTTAATTTTAAAAGTCACACAAGGCCAACACAGGAGCTGTTTTATGTGGCCCATCTGTGCAGCTGCACAGATGTCAGCTTTGAGAAATGGTAGCTAGCAGCTGCAAGGTACAGCGCTTTAACAGGGAATTGCAGGAAACAGTTGTGTGAGGCTGTGCCGTAATAAAAACCAACCAACAAAAAAACCCCAACGCTCAGGATTTCTCGTTTGGCTACACATTGCGGGCAAGTGAGAGTATGGCAAGTCTGGAAGAATTTGCACAGCTCAGTTTATGTCCATGACAAAATGGATCCTCTTCCTCCTCCTCCTCTACGAAGATGCCCAAGTTGTACTCAGCCACTTTCCACAAAATTCCTGCTGCATCACGACATGGGAAAGCCCTGTCGGTGCTGCGAGAGGATGTCAGAAATACCACATATAACTGACAGCCCCTCCCGGACAGGGCCCCTCTCTTTACCAGACACCAGCTGTGAACGGGTCATGGTGGAGGACCACTTTCCTTCTCAATCTCCACAGAAACCAGTATCTCCATCAGTATCCAGACAGATGAGCCTCACGTTGCAGCCTCACCACTGCCCCTGAGCGCCTCTTCCCAGGTCAGAGCTGACCCGTGGGAGTGAGATTTAGAGGGCTCGTCATTTGGGGAGTGGGGGGTTGCTGGCAATGTAGCCACCACTGATGTCCTCCAAATCCTTGTGTACCTGCGTACATGCAGCACTGCTGCTTTGTACCCACACAGCATTAGCACGCACACCCTCTTTCCAAAACAGCATTGCACAAAAACACAGTGAGGGGAGGCTACTGCATTAATCCATGGGAAATTAAGAGGTTTAGTTAGGCATATATAATTAAAGCAACTGAACAGACCTCCCGTGCTCTTGTTAATTGCTTTTATTTTACTGTGTGCCCAAGTAAGCATGCCAGACAAGACATGGGTGTAATTGCTTTGGCAGGGAGAGAATGGGAGGAGGAGGAGAGAAAGGTCAAGTTACAAATTCATACAGCTCCTCAACCTATCCTAAACCTTTGCTTTCCACCATTTTGGGGTGACAAGTCTAAGGCGATGAAAGACTGACAGTCTACTGGTTACTGTGGATCACAGGTTAAAGATGCCAAAGGTGACAACCAATTCTCAGCAGTTCAAAAATGTGGACAAAAAAAAATAAAATATTAGACTTCATGCTATAAAATACTGGCCCTGTAAATAGAAGAGTTTTCCTGAAAGGTAAATATGGCAAGATTCTCCTCCAGAAATATTCTTAGCTATTTTTCAGGCATGAACAGGATGAAATGAAATGTGCAGACGTGGAAAGAGAGACACTTTGCTTGAGCTTTGGGCAATCAAGACAACAGAAAGAATGCAAAACAGACTGAGAGGTGTAAATGAGCACGGAAGTCCAGGAGCAAAAACTTTACACTTTTCACAGCCTGCTCCCTGCAGCTCTATAAAGGCCAGGGCTCTCGCTCGAAGCTGGAATGGGAATAAACAGCCTCCTGGTCAAGCTCCCAGTGAAAGGAGCCAGCAGCAGCGAACTTGGCAAGCCTGTGCCTGCCAGCCATTCCCACACACAAGGGAGAGGAGAAGCAACCTCTCTCCTCACCAGCTTCTCGGTTTTGGAGCTGAGCCTCTCCTTCCTTGGGAGGCTGAAGGCCACAAAAGGCTCTCCCATCCCCTAAGTTGCTTCCCCAGAAACAGTACATGCTCAAGCCCTTCCACATTGGCTTCTTCAGCTCATAACCCTCCATCCCACCCCCATCCCCTTAATAAGACCACCAGACCGAGATAACACTTTGTACATCACTGATAGTGAGAAGCTCAAAAATTAAGTACTTCCATCCTAGCTCTGGGTGGCTATCAAGATTATTATGAAGTCAATTATTCTCATTGGCAAACATTTGGGTACAATGACTGGTATTTCTTAACGCAGAAAAGTAACGAGAAAGTTTTCCTTTATTATGATTAAGCTCATAAGCTGTAATGTACTTATGATAAATGAACATTATTAAAGTGAATAAATGCAAGCCTTTGTTATAGATACACTGTCACTTCAGTCACAAAATATGTATTGCGCATTAACACAATCACAGAATCACAGACTGGCTGAGGCTGGTGGGCACCTCTGTAGATTGCCTAGTCCAAGCCCCCTGCTCAAGGAGGGCCACCTACAGCAGGTTGCTCAGGATTGTGTCCACTTGGGTTTTGAATATCTCGAAGGATGGAGAGTCCACAGCCTGCCTGGGCAACCTTTGTCAGCATTTGAGCACCCTCATAGTAAAAATGTTTTTTTTTTCTTACGTTTAAATGGAATTTCCTGTATTTCAGTTTGAGCACATTGCCTCTTGTCCTGGCACTGGGTACTGCTGAGCACAGTCTGGCTCTGTCTTGTCTTCTCCTGTCAGGTATTGGTATACATTGATGAGATCCCCCCGAACCTTCTCTCCTCTAGGCTGAGCAGTCCCAGCTCTCTTAGCCTTTCCTCATAGCAGAGATGCTCCAGTCCCTTCATCATCCTCGTGGCCCTTTGTTGGACTCTCTCCAGTATGTCCATGTCTCTCGTGTACTGGGGAGCCCAGAACTGGACCCAGCGCCACATGAGTGTCTCACCAGTGCTCAGTGGAGTGAAGGATCACCTCCCTTGATCTGCTGGCAACACCGCCTAATGTGGCCTAGGATGCCCCTGGCCGCCTTTGCTGCCAGGGCACATTGTTGACTCTTGTTCACCTTGTTGTCCATCAGAACCCTCAGGTAATAATAGTCCCTGTATTTTAGCAACCAAGCTACCAAAACCATATGTTACTGTGCTGTGATAAGCAATGAGGAAAATTACACGGGAAATGAGCAACTAACAACTTAATACAAAGATGTGACACCAATTTCCTTGTCATGTAGGTGCTAGTAAGACCCCAGGAACCCTCTGCTATTTAGTGAGACATAGGGAAGAGATCAGGAAGATATCAAATATTATGTGCTGGATGGTGTTTCCCAGACTGGAAGGCAGTTGTGACAGAGGAAAATGTATCAGGATCCAGAACTGCTGTCTCCAAGAGGCAAATTTCGCTCCTTTGCAAGAGCTTAGGCTTGGCTGTTCCACACTAGCAGGCTCCATCTCTCAGAAACGTGTCCTTCAGGCTGCTGTAGCTCCTCATTTGGCAGTCCTGTGCTGTCCCTGAAACACAACCGCTTGCAAGTGTCTGTGGTGTATTTCGGCATCCACCTTGGTGATGCAGCCTGAGTCTCTCTTCTGATGCACCCTCACCCTGAACAACCACCTTCGCTTGCTGGGTAACCTCCAACCTACTGGACCGGCCATCTTTCCTAGCTTTATTCCAGTGGAGAGGCATCCGTGCTGAGGACCTGTCACCACTCTGGCTTCTTCCAGACCGAATACAACCCTCTGTCTGACAAATTTCTCCCTGAAGGGACAATGTCACACCGGGACTGGTATCTCAGCCGAGGAGCCTCCGTTCTCTGTGGGTTTCAAGGCATTGGCCAGGCAATGCTACAGGCTGGCCTGACCCAGCACCAGCCATCACCCTGCTCAAATCAGGGGCCTCCCCCAGTCCCTTCCAACCAGCACGGCTGTGATACTGGGCTCCCCCTGTAACTCTGCAGGTACTAAGGGGTTAATTGTCATGTACCTGATTAAAGTGTAGACAGTCTACTCTCATACTCTATTTTTACCTACGAGCGGACAGCCTTCCTCTCACTGATAGGGAACTAGGATGAGGAGCTGAAGGGCAGAAAACAGCCCTCTCAGCTTCCTAGAAATGAAAGCTATTGCAGCCTCCAAAGTGTCGCATTTTGGAGCGGTTCTATTTTTGCATCCGGCGCTGCAGTCTCATGTGGATGCAAAACGCTGAGCAAGGGCTGGGGGAGGAAGCTGTCTGCAGCACGCAGGTATGCCCCTCCTGTTTGAAAGCAATGACAAGAGATCTTATCGAGACCAAGTTTTACAGACAAGGGAAAACCCGAAGACAGAAAGAGTCTCACAGCCGAACAGCTATAAAGGGATTTGTTTTTGCCACCGATCACCATCTCCAGTGCGTAGTACCTAGAAGGTCAGGGCAGCCCAACGAACTGACACTTTGCCCCCCTTTCTGTTCCATCAAGGAGCACAGCAAGACGAACAAGTATCACAGCCGTGGACCTGGATTTTAAACAGAAAGAGTTGGCACACATCTTTCTGTGCAAATACATATGCAAACATGCCATCGCCACTTTCCTCGGAAAAGCTGTCAAGCCGCCAGCGAACAACGCAACCCTAGCACCAGCCTGGCGTTAAACTCTGTACAATTAGTGTAATAACTCTAGTTGGGCACGATCGCTGGAAGAAGGAGAAACAGATTAGCATCATGAAATCCCGGTAGGAATAACTGGACTTTAACTGAGGTTGAGGTTATCTGTTTCACATCCCTAATTAGTGTTTGCACTTTTCAATGGATCTTAACAATGCGTTGTATAAACGTGTGGGCTGGCTCCAGCCTTGCATGCTGTAATGTATTTTGGCATGTGGCTGTACTAACCTCTTCCTTTTTCCCCGTTCTTTCTGGTGGGGAAGTATTAGCTAACTTTTTCATTCGCAATGTGCATAAGTAAAAACATTCCAATTGTGTCCAGACCACTGATTTTATTTCATCTTACTGTTTCAATTTAAATTGCATTTTGCAAGTTATTTTGGTCGACGCTTTGATTTCTACACTGCACAGGCTGCATGGTTATGTCCTCTCTGCAAACACAAGGAAAACACAAAAGTTAAAAGGTATATGGCAACAAATAACTAGCATACACAAGGGGGAGTTTCTCCCTCCCCATGTTGCAGTTTCTGCAATTATTCTTGCAACACAGACAAGTGTAAATGATTAACTCGTTGTCAGGAATACTTTGTACTCGCCGCAGTGAGCACTCTCTTCCCACAAATTCCCCCAGCTGAGTTTCCGAGTCTCTGAATTCTAGCCTTCTGACAACACACTTTCTCATTCTTTCCTCAGGAATTACCCAGCTTACACAAAAATATGCCCAAACCCAGAAAAAAACATTACTTGCGCCAATAGTCATTACTTGCAAGTTCAAGTGTATGCAAGCTTCCAAGATTCACTTTTGTACTGAGAACCCCATTTCTGGGGGAGGGATTTGACCAAGACAAATACCTATAATTTAATATGCATAGGCAAATATGCATATAGTTTAACGCATGCAATATGTGTGTACACAAACATGTACAAATTTATGAACATTCAGTGTGGTTCCAAGCGCAGAGGAACTGGTGACCACAACACAGCCCTTCTCCATCTATGGAGAGTCAATCAGAGGTCCTAAACTCACGCAGTAATTCTGGTAAGGAGTGCATTTTTATCTACAAATGAAATAAAAATCTACATACTATGACATTTCCTAGATCTTTTCTGAAAGAGTTTGAGCTGGTCAAGATACGAAGGGCTGAACTGAACAATTCTAGAAGCCAGAAAATTTTCAAATAGAGAGCATGTGTTTTTTGAACAAATCTTGATTAGAAGATGAAAAAAATAGCAGAAGGTTTATTTTTCCCAAGGATGGTAAGTGGAAGAAGTCATTCCAAAGGAGTTTAACTTCATTTCACTTCTACGCATTCGTATTTTGCATTTTCAGAGGACTTGCTTTTGTGTTGTTTACACTTCTCTACAGTTTCTCTCCATGGGGAAAAGAAGAGAGGGAGAAAAGTGACAGAGGAGAAAAGAAACCCTGAATTTCTTCAAATCTATCCTTTCTCAACTGAAGTCCCCAGCAGGAAGCTAAGTGGAGAGCATCCAGGAAGAAGAGTAGGATGAAGAATCTTTCCTGGAGCATCAACTGGCAGAAAATGAGCAAGTTTTCCTCTGGTTTACTGAAGTACATCTTACAGATGACATGTATAACTTGCAGGATGAGAGCTTTTAAATGCGTAACATGATTTAACCACTGGAATTTAGGCCCCTACATCCCCTGCTGTGCTTGCTGCAAATGGCACTGGCAGTTCCAGCAAAAATCAACATTTAGTTTATCTGAAAGTTCAGAGCCTTGAGAGTGATGTTCTAGGCATTACACAAAACATTTTAAAGAAAGTGACTTCCACTACTGAACAAAAACTTTGCTGAAGTTACTGCGCACCGTTGTACACCAAAGACAGTAGTAAGATACACAAAGTGACAAAGCAAACAACAAATACTCTACTCCCCTCTCCCACACAGACAAACAGAGAAAAGCTTAAAGATAAAAGAACTGAACTCATCTGGTCTTTTTACTCCAACCATTTTATGTTTCTTAGGGAAAAGTCTTGGTTTTGGCATATACAGAGTATTATAAATGAAGATTTATGAGGACACATGTATCCCTTGGATGGACATAATACTCTCAACCAGTTTGTAAGGAGTTCGCCAGCTTTTGTAGGAGATACTGAACAAGACCCTTCTGCCAGCCTTTCAAGTGGCAAAGAAAATAAGGTAATGAAATAAAAGTTTCAAAGCAAAACATACTCATTTTTTGGTTGTCAAAAGGAAACACCATTTAATCTTTTACATACTTAATTATAGCTACTAATGAAACTTCACTGGTAAACTGCATTTGGAAAAGTCCCAGGTCACAGTTCCAAATACAATCTCCTGGATTAAACAGTTTAGCCAGATGTGGGAAGAACTGAGACCCAGGCAATTTCAGAAAGGTATAGCTGAATAAAAGCTGTGTTAAAAAGACTTTTTCTTTTTTCCAATATGAATACACTTCATATAAAGAGATGCTTTCCCTGAAAGCTGCATGCCAATACAAGCTCTCCAAATGTTCTGTTTCTTTATTTACATTTTTATGTGTGAACCTGCATATACATCCCGGTAGGTGACCAACATATTCTAAAACTCTGAAATAAAAGTGCAACATTATTTCGCCTATCTCTGCTTGTTAATTTAGAACTCTATCCCATACTGCTCTGCATGTATAAATGAACATCACACAAAAAAAACTTACATTAGACTAGAAGGTATTTTGACATACAGTGACGACTGATCATTTTCTTTTTTCCCCCATCATAGCAGTACTGTAATTTATCAGCTTGGTATTTATTGTAATATAGCACATTGAAATGAATTACCATTCCTGAAAATAACCTTTTCCGACACCTATCTCCTAAGTACTTAATACAAGCATTTAGATAAATATGTAACACCGTCTACGCTATAGTTACACACCTGCACCAAGTGTCATTGACATTGTATAACATGACACAGTTTTTATCAGGGGCAACCTTCTTTAATGCCGTTTGAGCTTGCAATCCTAAAAAGCCAACACTAATCTAAAAAAAACCCAGGGGACTGCTAAATCCCAGTAAGAAGATTGGTGACCTAGTGCCGATTCTGGCATCAAAACAAATTAGAGTTTTTGCCTTCTACCTCAGCAGCAGAGATCACACCAGCACTGGCATCACACGAGCCCAGAGCACACGGATGTACGCGCTACCCAGTTTGCACCCTTAGGAATAAAGCGGGCACTTGGTTCACAGCAACGCAAAGCAGCAAAAGGGGGCACCTGAGAAATAATAAATACTCTGGAGCACGTCTTTATACGTGGAATTGTTAACAGCCACGGCTGCATGTGCAACACGGCTACAGAAATACCTGTCAAATGTTATGATTATGAAATGCTTGGGCATCCCAAGTGCATCAACAGAATTCATACTGTACAAACTGAGATCTTACAAGCACTGCTCTCCAATAAAGGTAAAAACCAGTGGATACTAGTTCTCAAAACAGCAGTTCAATTCTCAGCACATTGAGTAGCCTCACACATTTGCTAAATCCTGACATAAAATAATAAACTGTATTCCATGATTTTGGAGGCTTTTCAACAGAGAAAGTACCTCCCTTGCTCAGCTTTCTGGAGACACAGATTGTTTGGGCTTGGATTTTAATTAGACGTGCAGCTGATCCACTGCCTTAATGCCTCCTGACTGCCCCACTGCCTCCTGCAAGACACTCTGCAGTAACCCAGGCGGGTCTCTTGGGATTCAATACAGCAGTTGAAGCTTTCCAGTGAGGCTTATAAATATAAATATTTTCCTTATTCTGCCTATACTTGGATGAGCTCAGCAAACTCTCATTTCTCCTGTGTAACTGCTAACTATGTACAAGCCTAGCGCCGATACAGCAAGGGAAACCAACGCTACCTGTACCATAAATAGCTACTGGCATATATCAGCAAAAATCAACCATAAACTTTTTGTTTATCTTCAGCTGAAAAAAGCTCTACTGACAACATAGTCCGATTTACAGAGTAATCTCGCCATATGAATTTAAAAGCCACAGAGCTCTCCCTGACCTACATTGCCAGGCTGGAGTAGAAAAAAAGAAAAAACAAACAAACAAACAAACAAAAAAACCCCAAACACAAAACAAGAAACCAACCAAAACATCACACAGAAACCATAGCAGAGAAAGATGCTCTTGAGACAGCAGAGGCAGCAAGACGATCAAGCTTTTAGATTTGGGGTACCTTAGACAGTATCGCACCATCAATGCTGGGGTTGTGGAGAAAAACAACGTAGCCTATTGTCAAGCTACCTCCAAGCTTTAGCCACTTCAGATCAAAACCATTTCTGCCAGAGCAAGATAAACCATGAGGGACAGACCTCACTGCCTGTCAAAGCTTTGCTTTACAAGCAGGTATTTCCTCACCACCCAGCCCCATCTCTGATATTTTGTTCACTGTATCAACAGACATAAAAGCAGCCTGGTGAACACTGCTGGAAAAAATCACCCATGCGAGGTGTTAGGATTTTATATGACAGCTGATATTTTTAGGAAATGATAATAAAGTGAAAATTTACTTACTTTTGGTCTGCAAAGAGCAACTCTAAGTGTTAACATGGGGACAGCACCTATAAAATGGGAACAACTAGCAGCAGAGCTGGAGATGATTTCAGATGGCTGAGGCAGGCAGCAGGCACCCCAGTAACGCAGAATGGGCAGGAAACATGACAAAATGCAGAGAGGCTTGGCAGAAGCGTGACCGGGCAGCAACAAGAAAATCAGCAACTTCTCTGAGAGGATGGGCATGGGGCAGATGCGGGAATGGACATATTGTCCAGAAGTAGCAGGAGGCTTTAAAATCTGACCGTCCATTTGGGGAAGGGAAAAGGGTAAGCAAAGCCCTTCATCCACTGTTTGTGTTCTATATTCCAGTAGTCCTAAAAAACGTGTGCTTTGTTTGGGTGCTGGCTGCACCAGGCACCCCAGTAAGAAGCAGCAGGCGTTCTGGGGTGAGGACCACCCTGGGCAACGCCCCTGGAGAAGACAAACATGGAGGGACTGATGCAGTCTCACCCTAGTGAGGCCATCAGCAAGGACAGTGACAAGGACAGGACCCCTGGAGCCAACGGACCTGCATCTGTCTAGGGTAGAAGGCGGGTAAAAGATCATCCTCTCGTGGGCTCTTGCAAACAGGTTAAACCAGCAATGAGCCTTGCAGAACCTGGGTTTGAGTGTGCATGACCAAAAAAATTTTAAAAACTTCACCAGATGGAGAAGCAAGCTCCTGTTGCCTGGCTCATGCCCAACTGGTGCACCAAGGGAAGGGAACCGGAGGCAACATTTCACTAGGAAGTTTTCAGCTAATCATTCATTCCCTAGAAAAATACAGTTTCAGGGCAGCTGAAAATATTTGTCAATGTAGGTCAACCTCTCTCAACAGTTTTCACCATTATGAAAAATGGCTGCCACCTCCAAAGTATCAAAACAAAGATTTTTTGTCTGCTAAACCCACCATTTCACTGCCCAAACCATTTTCAGAAACTATTAACGAAAGGCAAGCGATAAGAGGACTAGATGCAGAAAACAGATGTGGAGAGGACATGTACCATTTCTGTTATTTTTTCTGTTGTTTTAAACTTTTGGCATTTATTTTGATTGTGCCCATGTCCTCTGCTATGCCAAAAGGTAGAAATTAAAGCCCAACCTGCTGTTTACCTGTTGTGACATCTGAAGGAGTGACTTGGGTTTAATTCTTGGTTCTTCTTCAGTCTCTGTAAAATACTTGCATATTAACTGGAGGAAATACAAGAGACCCCAGCTGCCTAATTGCTTAGGTGTGTTTTCCTACCAAGGTTATAAGAGACCTTTTCCCCGAATACCACACCGCCCAGATGTTCCCAGCTGCGAGGAGCTGCGGGGGAGCAAGGGGCGCTGAGCCTCTTCTGGTGAGGTGAAAATGCTCCAGCCCCACTAGTGCCTCACCAGCATCCTCCCTCTGCCTTGTGGCATTTCCAAAACGCTTGGCTCAACCTGAAGTGACTTTTTTATTAATTTAGATTTCTTTAGCTTCAGTGAAAAACCTTTAAAAAAAAAGAATAAAAAAAAAACACTAAAAAGGGAGCCCTAACATGTTTATTTTCTGTTTCAATTACCAAACTGAAGCAAAAAGCTTTTTTCTGCTCAGCTTCTCAGTTGATTATTATGAACTAGACAACATTGGTATTGATTTCCAGAACATTATCGTTCCTGAACTGACAAGTATTTCAACTCATAAAAAGCTGCACGCAGTATTTGGAAAAAGCAAGACGACTTGTGTGTTAACTCTATTCAGCTGGAACACACTCAGGCAATACTGAGACTCCTACTGACATGTGTCAGGTAACATAGATCTTAAATGAATCCCCTGGCTAATCTAAGTCAGCCCTAATTAGCGAGTCTGGGGACAGAAAACATGCTGTGTAATGACGACGATGCATCTCAACCCAGTTGCATTTACTGAAACACGTCCCAGGGAAGGAACAAAAACCTAAAACAAAGCTCTTCATATTAAATTAACTGAAATGTAAGCAATGAGTAGGTCAAAAGGAAGAGACTTATTAAAAAAATTCCCTCTTGCATTCAGTAATCAGTTTCACATGGAAAGCCGTTTGCAAGAGACTGTGTGGAATTCGTTAAACAATTAAAATGTGCAGGGGGTGACTGAAACTGTATCCTTCAGAAAGCAAAGTGCATCTTATTACAGAGATTTCCTTCCTGACCTTAAAGCCTACCTCAAGACTGATGAGAAATTCAACGTTATTAAACTTCCTGTGCAAAAGCGGCGTGGCAGGTCTGTGCTGAGACGGCTCCTGGGGAAGGGTTAGCCCAGACACTGGGCCGGGAGGGGGACAGTGGGGCCATGCGTTCCCCCACTGCCGTACAGAAAGACAGAAGGGCTTTTCCTCCAGAGGTAGTCTTGCAAACCAGATTTGGAAAACCAGGAAAAGAAACGCATGCAGCGCTGAAGTCAGCCACCGCTGTCTTTCATTTCTGGCAGTGGTGGCAGAGCAGAAACACGCCTGCTTGTTCTCTATTCTTCAAGCCTGTCCTCCGACCATCTTTAACGACTTATTTTTTAAGGAAGCATCCATGTACTCTCACTTTTTAACAGGAAAAAGAAAAATTCATGTGAAACGCAACACTCCATCCTATTTGAGAATCCATTTATTTCATGCCCATTTTGTCTCCAAAGAGCAGTTTCAGCATGTATTTGAGCAGGGCAGAAAGGGACCTGTTCACTCCAGTCTGCCTCTGTCCATGTTATAAACCCTGGTTTCAAATGCATGGAAATAAAACTTCCCACCATTTCAACTCAAGTATGCTACCTGAGGATGTAGGGAAACCCATTAAGAAAATGGCGTGTCCATCAGGGAGGAAGTCACCAGATGTTCATCACAAAGGGCTAGCAGTGGCTACAGGACATCCAACCACTGCCCAGGTCCCAGAGGCAGCATGACTGAGAAAACTGGATGAAAAAAAAAAACCAAACCAACTCCACAAACCCCCAACACAGCATATTTTTACCAGTCGCCTACTCCCTCTGCTGACCCCCCACCCACCAAGAAGAGCTGACACCAGTAATGCTTTCTGAGATGCCAGCTTTCTGTGTGCTCTGCAGCCTGAATCCTACGGCAACTCACTCCGTTTGATGTAGGGCTGCAGAGATGCCACAGTCAGGCTGCCATGGAAACATCTGTTTTCATTTACTGGTGTCCTGCACGATAAGAAAGCCTGAGCAGTAGAGGAACGAAGAAAGAGTACAAATTACCAATGGGCTCAGACAGCTGAGCCTTTGAAAATGAAATCTAATTATTTTTACCACTTATTTAGACAGATTATGTTATAGTTTTCTGATCTCACTTTGCGATTAATAACATGTATATGTTTAGAACAGAAATGATGAAGGTAAATTCCAACCTGTTTCAGAAAGACACTTCAAATTAGGCTACGTGCAAGGGAGAGGATGACAGCTGGTTCCACTTGCATCTTTCAATTAAAATGCAGTAGTCTAGATAACAGAAAATTGAGATGGGGCAGAGAGGGAAGAGGAGGGCAATAAATCCTAGAAATCACTAATTGTACTACAGTACTTGAAAACCCCTACTTAAAGTGGGAAGACCCCAGAAATAAGTTGTTTCTGCTTGTTTTCTTGTATCTTAGGAAAAAACTGAACTACAGTGGTCACTGTCTTTTTTAAGGTTACCCGAAATCAATTTGCAGTCTTTGATCTTGCTTTACCTTTGGTTCTTCAAACCAACAAATCCAAAGTATAGGTCTGGCTTGCTTAACAGAGAAATCTTCAGCACCCTCTTTGCAGTGCAGTTTTGGCCCGTGCTGCGGACATGTCCGCTTTTGACAAAAAGCATTTCTGATCCCGATACTGGCTGGCAGACTGCAATGAAAAGCCCAAGGAGAACTGCTTCCAGCAGGGGTGGACATCTAGGTGGAAATCACCGCTCAGCATCCCTCTGAGCAGGCTGCATCGACTCCTGTGACTGAGAGCCCATTAGAAACCTCCAGCTTCTTCATGACATGGGAGAACCACTTAGTGACCCAGAGGCTGTTTTTCTTTGATAGAGTATCAGGGACAATGTCAGCGTACAGCAAATACTTCTGCTCCAGAAGCCAACAGCTGTCCCTGGACAGACAAAGCACCATTAGGGGGCCATCCCACCTCTGAAAGGAAAGACCCCTCTTAAATAAGCCGACTGCTACCATCTGTAGGCTCCCAGACAAGAGCGGCAGCGAGGGTACAGATGGTAATGCTTCTGGTTTATGGTTTTGGAGAAGGATGAATGAACAGGTTGGGTTACCTACTTAACCCGGTTTTGGCTTGTAATGTCTTACTGCATGAAAGACTTTCTGGGTCAGGACAGATACAGCACACAGGCAGTAACACTGTGGGGCATCAAGAGAAAGCTTTTACCTGGCATTTGCTTAAGATCCTTTCACTGAAAGGATACCACATTAGATGAACCACTGTTAACCTCAGCTTTGAAGTTACCTCTGCTATATTTCCCCCTGTAGATATGTCTCATACAATATGAAAAACTCCTGGTGTCACAAATGCAAAGTACTGGATGTGAGAGAGACTGAAAGATACAGCAGAAGGCAGTAAAGATGCCCAGCATTAAATATGGAATAAGGAAGAGGGGCTTCTGAAACAAAGGACAGCAAGGGGATAATGGATTAACCAAACCTGCCTCAGAAGCATCTCACTCTGTGAGTACGTGCAATTTCGGCTGTCAGGTCATTATCTGGATGAACACATAATTGATAAGCTGTAGGTTGCGCTCTACTTGAAAGCAATAAGCTCCTTTAAATGGTATTAATATTTAACATATATAAAAGCATTTGTCATTTGCAAAGCACTCTATAGAGAGTAACTGATGGATTCTATAATGATCCCCAACTCCCAGACTAGGGAATGCAATTCTGGAGGAATAAATATCTGGCCTACTTCCAAATCAAGATTCACTGACAGAGCTATTATTCTAGCTCAAAATTAGGTTTCTAAGTTTCTGGTCCTTCTAGATTACTCTGCTTTGTAGCCTTCAGTGGGTAGAAGCATGACACACAGACAGACCTGGAAGACAGGAGTTGACAACATGGCATGACATTTCTGACCCACATCCACTGATTGTCACATCCCTACGCTGGGCCACCATCCACACCGAAAGATGAAGTTAAATGGGTTAAACACAAGGAATGGAAATATTAAATATTTGATTGCCATGTATTGTCCACTCCTCTCCCCTTTCTTTTAAGGAATTAATCTTGGTGAATTTACTGACCTCTGTGATTTATTAGGTCTTTCAGTATATTTTTTTTTTCCTCAGTTTAAAGGGATACAGTAAGTTCACTTGTAGGTGATCCTCAAAATATGATAGCATTTTTCTGAAATGTGACAGATTATTTCTCATGCTACAGCATTGAGTTTCTGTGAAACAGCCACAGAACTTTTGTTATTACACAAAATTACTCGAGGAGAACTTCACCTTCAGCCTCCTACACGGTTTCCTGAGATGTCTCTTGAGACAGACTCTCAGTCTTCCTGCCCTACTAACTCCTTTGTATACACTTTTTGTCCCTGGGAGAACAAGCACAGTGAAAGTCACATCATTTCTCTTGGCTGGACACAGCATCCTTTTGCTGTAGCTGAACTTTATGCACATGGAAAGTGGAATCCCTTGGGGATCTACCAAGTGTTCCCACGGGCCAGCGTGGGCTGTGCCAGAGGTACCTGCAGTTGCATTGTCAATACACACAATATGCTGACAAGACCACCTAGGAAGGATGCAAAGTCTGGATCGTCCATTTCAGGTATGTAAATGCGTGCGTCATTCCAGTTGCACTTGTTCCCTGAAATGTCTGTGCCTTCTAAACTGCTCCCTGAAATATTTGTGCCTCCTAACTAACTTCTGTTTCAATGCACCCAATGGTCTGCTCATCATCATAGCTTTGTCATTTGAGGATTCATCCTTTTTGGAGCTCTATTCTTATCAGTATTACATTCTGCCTAGGAAGTCTAACCATCTTAGAAGCAGAAAAAGTGATTACTGATGACAGTCAATACAACTTCAAAATATTTCAGCAGTGTAAGTAGAAAAAATGCATACAAAATTTATATTGGATATTACTCAAGAGCTATTCAGAACTTTCAAAGCAGAGAAATCTGACAAGCAATAAAACATGATGGCTTCTATATGCTAGCATTTTGACACTTCAACAGAGTCCAAGTTTAGCGAAAAAGTGAAACTTCCTAAAAGAAAGTATTATTCACAGCATTTTTTTGCATAAGTGGAAGTCTAACATAACATATCTCCCCTTCTGCTCCATCTTATATTCTCATAAAGCTCAGCCTGCGAGACGAGATTTCCATAGAAATCCTATTTGGTAAAATTTGCTTGATTGTATTCCAAAAAGCGACTCACATTTTATAACCAAGTGGCAAAAGCTGAAACAAGTTTGACTCTTTCCATCAAAGCCAGTATTAGTCATTCTTCCAGCTTAATGGTTCACATGCTACTCTTGACAGACAAAACTGGGACCACAGGTCAAGAAATGACAATTTAATAGTGACAAAGTATGTGGCCAGATAGCTATTGCTAATCTGAAGGAAACAACAGGCCAGTGAAACTAAAAGATACTCGACAGCATGACTGCTAAGTTCCTGTAAGAGCAGTGAAATCACAGCTCCTGTGTTAGCATAGAAAAATTTGGCCCAAACTGTAAAGACGTGGTTAAATAAAAATTGTAAAGTTCCTCCTCACCCGCCACTCTCCAAAGCACTTAAAACAAGAGTGGCTGGAGGATATAAGGGCTGAATGCAATCTGATTGCAAAGACATCAGGATTTGGCTCCCACTCAGATACTCCTTTCCTTTGCCCTCTCTCCTTCTTTGTGTTCCTGCAGGTTCCCCTTTCAAGCCTGCAGACTATCCCCTCTCCACCCGTATACTCTCCTGTCCTCCCTAGTTGGCTTTTCTTATCCACTGCACCCTGTGATTGCGTGAAAGAGGGCTGGCTTTGCCAAGCCCTCCAACGTACATCCTTCCCCTCCTGGCCATTGCTTGTGGCCTCCTGACCTACAGCAGGCTTAGGACGGTCTGGTCCGCTGCCCAAGACCACCTCGGTGACATGGCTGGAAAGGCTGAATGGAGAAATGGTTCCACTCTGAGCTGCTGAATTTGCTCACGCCTGCTATGAGATGCCGAATTCACTCACACTCTGCTTCTCCATGGCCTTCTGGAGTTGAAGGCAAGGCATCCTCTTAGCATGGGTCTGCCCACAGGCACAGACCAGTTCCTAAGTGACAGTGCAGCAAAGACCATCCCTCCCAAAAGTAGGCTCCTGGCAAAGTCCCAGCAGGGAAGGAAAGTTTCCTTACAGAAAACCACCAGCAACTTTCTGCCAGTAACGTTCAGACACAGTTATGATTCACAGACATTGTGGAGAAGCACATAAAACTCACCACTCTCACTGCTATTTGCTCCTGACATTTCCTCTGCCTCCCCTGGGCATCTCTCATGCCCCCGCTAATCTCACAATGGTCAGAATTACTGTTTGGACAGTGACTCAATGTGAGTCTCAACTCAGCAGAGTACCAAGGAAAAGAGAAGCCCTATGGGATCAAACCCTTCTTTGTTTCTACAACTTCGTTTTCCGCATTTTGTTGTGGCATGCGCCGACAAAATACTAATCCAAAGTCTCTGGCTGTTCCAAGGACTGGTCACGATCCCTCATCCAGCTCAAATCTGTGCAACGTCTTCAACCTCCAGAGAAAACAACGGAAGCATCTCTGTGCTCGGCACTGGCAAAATATCAGGCCATTCATACTTCTGCTTAAATTAGTAATCTAATTTCAAATATTTTCCTCCAGACAGGATGAAAAAAAGATGACAAAAAGTAATTTACCTCTACTTCACATGCATATTCCGATCCATCCAGGAGTGTCACTTTGCACTGCATATTTTTCGGTTTCTTGACGATCTTTAGAGGAGACTTGGAAAGTTTGCTAGACGATGACTTTTGAGAGAGCTTGTCGTCCTCTAGCTGCTGGTATTCCAGCTGTTTTGCACTTGCAGCAGCAAACTCCTGTTCTTTGTCTGTGGGCTATAAAGAGAAAGAAAGATAATTTTTGAAGCGAGATAAATCGATCACGCAATGCAGTACACTATGTACCATGCACCCAAGCATTTAAGTGAACCTAGTGTGGGGCTTGGATGAGAAAGCCCGTGATGCAGGACAGACTCTTCTTTATCTATTTAAAAGATTTCCCATATTCACCATATTCCTCCCAGTCCTCCCTTCTCACTTCAAAATGTACATTCAAAATGCTCCATGAAGGAGCAGCATGCATGAAAACACTTTAGGCTTCTGCTTTTTACATAGGTACAAAATCCCACTTGGACTTCTTGGATATATTTTTTTGATGTTAGAAATGCTGAATAATTGGTAAACGTTGCGATGAACAGATATTCCTATGGCTTCTTGATATTACTTTTAAGTTCTGTACGTATTAAATTGTATGATGCTTCCATGGTGTCATATGGAATAGGAAAAGACAATCAGGTTTGCACTAATTTCACCGTCAGTGAGAAAACAGTCACCTGAATGAGAGGACGGACCCCCTTGTGACAGTGTGAATTCGCAGTGGGATGCTGACATGCCTGGGAGAGCAAAAGGCTCCACCAAGCACCCGAGCAAAGGGTTAAACAAACAGGACAGAAATGAGGGGCTAAACAACTTTTATGTGCAGCCCTCTGGCTAATGGATGGTAACTACGGGATGAGAGGCTGAATTTTGCACTCCACAGATGCCTGATAAGTCCCTCAAGCTGGCGAGAAGTAGGTGCTATTTGAAAGACAAATATACTGCAGGGGAAAGGGGAGAGAAGAAACAACCACGGATACTTTTGCTTGGGTTTATCTGAGGGTCAGACCATTTGAAGAGTCGCCCCGATGCAGCACAGCCCGTGGTCCTCTCCACAGCGCTAGATGAAAGCCAGAACAGCTCGACAGCATTTCACCCTTCCTAGCAACAGCGCTATGCCGCAGCCATTACCTTTCTCATCAGTTATGCCCCTGATAGTCACCAAACAAAACCTCAACAGGAGTGCAGTAACACCTAAGCTAAAGCTTAAATGAAAAAAAAAAAAAAAATAAAAATTTCCGTTATCTCACTACAAGGGGAAAAAAAAACCCAACCCAACTGTTTTGGCCCTGAATGATTTCAGTGTAATAAGCAACAAACATTGCTGGAAATATATTGTAAATTAATCCTCCAAGTCTGCTTCCATTCATTGTATACGACAAACTTTCATGAGAATGGAGCAAATCCATCCAAAAGCTTTAATCTGCTTTGAGACCAGAACAACCTTGCATCGTATAACCAGCAACAACAGTGTACTGCTAAATCACAGGGAACTTTCCCTGGGAGATTTCATACAAACAACCCATAAGCTTCTCCTCTGCCTTCAGATCAATGGGGGAAAAGAGGAATTTGGAATCGGCTCTGCTACCAACAGCGTCAGCTCCCACCAAAGTCCCGGCAAACTGCAAAGAGGCAACTGCAAAGAGGTGAGGCCAGACCCACGCTCCTCCTTTCCCCGCAAGAGAGGACATAGCGAAGGTCTCCTGGGCTTCCCTGGGTGGGGAGACTAGAAGAAAGTGGGACTGGAAAGATAAAAAAGCAACACAAAAGCTGCTTTCAAAATCCGTCTCATCCCCTGAGTCGTGGATGTTCTTCTCCAGGAGCAGCCCAGCGCCAGCTGGCTCCTCCCCCATCCAGCTCCAGCACTGGAGGACTTTCTCCTTCCAGCACTCAGCCACCAGCTCTGTGTCTGGACGTCAAGGTCCTCGCATACCTTGAAGGCTGGCAGGAGATGAAGGGCACAACGTATGTCAGCAGATTAGCTCTTCGCTGAGCATTTAACGCTCACAGCAGCTGTGACGAAGGGGGAGCGTCCCCCCAGGCTCAGAGCAAGGCTCGAGGCCAGCTACCCCTCTATACCACAACCGTGGCCAGCTGGCAAGTGGTCCAACCTACTGCACCGAGAGAAAAACAAGCCTGAAGATGTCTCCTGCTGGGGCCTCTGTGAAGAACTGCGCTGCTGCGGATGGGCAGAGGGGCTCTTTGATGATTTCCGTATGTTTTGTTAAAGAAAGCTGTCTGAGAAGGTGCACATGCACGTGTTTGGATGCAAAAGTCATTCCGGGGCTGGACAAAATATACTGTCATACCTGGTGGCCCATTAGATCTCTCATGTGAGAGTTAACACCCCACCCCAACAAAAAAAACAGATGTATAGAATTAATTTTTTTCAAGAAAACGGGAAAGCTGCTTGAGAGAAAAGCCCACAACAGCCATGTAAATTTTAGAACCATCTTCAGCCTGCAAGCAATTTCTGTGAATCCTAATGGATTGGCGATTGTTTTCCTTCATGAAGACACTCAGTATCTCAAGACTACAGCAGACATTTGCTTATTTATAAATATTTAAAAAAAAATAGCGTTGAGGTTATTTTGTCTGTTAAAGTTCCCATCTACATTAAGATTAGGGGAATGTGTCCAGGTTAAAATCATACAAAGGATTTTCTCTCACTGGTCTGGAGAACAAAACATGCCAAGAACTATTACAGAAGATCCCCCATACTATGCTGACGTGTTCAGGCATTGAGGTGCTTTCAGACTGTATTAAGCCTCTTCTTCCTAAAGAAACCTGACATCCTGGTATCTCGAGGGGGGAAAAAAAAAGTGGCTAGTGAAAAACTCATGTACTCAGTGAATTATTTTGAACTCTGCGAGCATAGTTGCATTTTCTCCAAAATTCTTCCCCAAGACACCTCTGTGCTGTATTTCTGCAGTATTTTCAGCGTCACGGACTCCATTTTAGTGCAGCACACGTTGCTTCAGGGTTTGTGGGTTCTGAACATCAGCTGTCTCATCTCTATCTATATTACTGTACCTTACTATGAGACAGTACGCTCAACCTCTTCTGAAGCTGGACCCCCTTCTCAAAGGAAGCCTTTGACATCACAGGATTCAGTAGTAACAATCTTTGATGCTTCACAGCTTATCACTGGGGTATGAAGTGATACTACCAAGCTCGCACAACTCATGAATCTCATCTACTTATGATAGTTGCTCAGAAATGTCAGTGCCCAACCCGTGTAATGCCTTCTTGCTCATTTTCAAGGAGACGGGAAGGCAGGAAGATAGTAAGATTGCATTATTATACCTGATAGAAATGACTCATTTCTGTAGTAACTGTTAATCTCAACATGAAGAAGCCTTTTTGTCTTTGTTAAAATGATCTTTTTTATGCGTATAGAATGACAACAAAAAGTCACTGTCATGGATCGGTAACTTCAATCTTTCTTCCCAAGGTTCCCTCATATCAGTGATAGCAAAACCCATCAACTTCCTCACTATGATTACAGAGAGCAAGAGAGAGAATGATACCCACTACTCCTTCAATTTTCGGCTTTTTTAATGACACCATTGCCAATAACTCTGTCTTAGTGCTGCATTTAAATGGTTCTTTCCTGTGATACAGACACTTAAGCCTCTATGAACTATACTGGGCAGTTCACTGCAGCTGGATTTGGCTGTCAGTTTACAATAGGGACTTTTGGATTCAATCTCATAATCTCAATGGAAAGGTCTCACATATCCCTTCTTCACTAAACCAGTTCTTCTATCAATGCACCGGCTCACAGGAGATCATCTTTGGGAAAAGAAGGGATCACGCAGCACACAAGAGCATCTCAGGTCTCCAAACTCAGAGCTCCGTAAACACAGATGCACAGGTTTGGTGCCTGAGGGGTTTTTTTTTGTTTGGGTTTTTTTGGCAGGGGGTTATTTTGTGGTTTGTTTTGTTTAAGATGAAAAGAAACTAGGGGTGGAAAGATTATTGAAGATGTCTGGAAGAATAAAATTAATAATACTTATGCCTAGGCCTGATCGAATTATATTTTTAAATTAATGGCCAGTTTGTGCAGCACCTTCCTCTTTCAGAGAAGCAGCCCCACCTCTTTTCCCCAAACTAACTACATGCAATTTCTGAACTATTTCAGAGATCAAAACTGTCCTAACACATAACCAGCAGATGTGAGAGCAAGAGCAGAGAGGTCTTTGGTGGGCACGGAGTGAGCCTGATCAGGGTTTATCAATGGTAAAAAAGGTTAGCAATCAAAAAAAAATATGCAGTTCTTCCAATGGTTGATCTTCCATAGCAATAAATGTTAGAAATCCTGCCCTGCTACGTCTGCCTCTTGAGATATTACAAGTCAGACCTAAGACACCTCTTTTAATTTGGTCCCAGAAACACTTGTTGTCCCAAGCATTTAATTAATGCATCCATAAGACAGGAAGACACAAAAATACTTTGTTCATATCTGAAATTGCTTACGCCCCCATTGTTTCCCCACCAACAGCAAGTTTGGGCTGTAGCTCTGTGGACAAAAGCTTAAAACCCAAGACCACAGCCAGCCCCAAACAGCTTCTATGGGAGCACTCACGCTGATTTTAAGTATCACCTTATGTCCGCTTGCTTCACCAGTACCGTCTCCCAACTAGGTAAAATAACAGGACCTCACTTCAAGCAATCTGATTTTTTTAAAGGGTGGAGGAAAGGAGGAGTTAGACCGACTTACTCTACTCTTCAAATGAGAATGTGATCAGATGGGGATCATAACCTTTTGGAGCTAGGGGATGCAATTTGCAGGTACCTCATTAATTGTGTGTCACTTACCCATGAAGAACAATGCCTGTTAATCCTATGGACTGGAAATTATTAACGGAAAAAAGAAAGCAGCTTCCGCAAATTTAATAAGTGCAACAATGAACCAAATGGAAAAGCATGTGATAGCTCTTCTGAAACCTATTACATGAAAAGTTAAAGTAATTACAATGCAGTCATTTCAGAACTACGAGAAGCTTAAGGGACCACAGATTTTTCATGGCTCACACATCAGACAAGCAAGCATGAAATCAGTTTTCGGCAGGTGTCAAAGAAGAAATGAACTCTGAAAACATTTTCAGCTTCTTAAAAATTGGCATTGTTTGCAACCTAATGCAAAGAATGAAAGATGTTTCCTGCTTAGTTAATAAGACTGCCCTTATATTTAAGCACTGGAGATAGAAATGAACTAGCAGTATCTGGTTTTAAGAAAGGCTTTTCTGTAAAATACTAGTACTACACTTTGCATCAGATCCGGCTGGTGGCTGAATATAGCAATTGACGCTGAAAGAACAGAGCAAGGCATGAATTTCAGAACATTATGTGTGAGAACCATTATTTTTTCAAATGCAAAAGACCGACCAGTCAAGATCTACAGCATCACACCGAACAGCCTTCCATGCGTATCTGAATACATATTTCTGCTCCTAACACACCAGGCTCATTATTTCCCAGGAGCAATAAGCAGGCACGTAGCTAGCTGCATGCAGCGAGCGTGTGTGTGTGGGCTCCCTCACCTGCTCCTTTTTCACCGGTGTGCTGTGGGCTGCCACGGCCGAGAACTGCTCGAGCGCGTTTTGATGCTCTTCGCTCAGCTGCTGCTGCTGCTGGTCCTGCGGCTGGGTCTCCGCCGCCCCTTGCTGCGCGGGGCTCTCCTGCTGATCCTGCTCTTTATCCTTGGACTCGGAGTCCGATCCCGATTCTGTAGTCATGGTTGGTTATTCTGTAAAAGAAGGTGACCTACTGAGTACGGTCTTGTAGCTGTGAATTTGTAGCCTAGGCTTACAAAACGGAGAAACATCAGGTGTGAAGTTTCAGTCCTAATATACTTGGCTTTTAAAACTAAAGTGGCTATTACTGGCCCAAGGAGGATCCCTAGGAAAGCTTCCTTGGTGCAAAAGACCAGGTCTAAATGCACTGGTACTCTGAGGAAGGGCATGTTGCCATAAAATCTTATTCTAAGTTATAGTAGTCAGACATTATAGGAATTACACTGAAGTTACATACAGAAATACAGTTCTACATAGTTCATAATTCATAAAAGGAGAGCAACACATTGAGAAAAGCTTGTGTGACTGAGGGCCCTAAATCCAACACAATTCACTGCAGTTTGGGTTTCTAAACCATGTGAAAACTTTTGAAAACATTAAATCTTTTGTTCTTTATTTTGAAGTCAACAGGACTCCTCAACACCTGCACTCCCTTTTGGAAATGGACTCAAGTACTTTCGATGCTTCCAGGAAACATATACACTGGAAACATCTGGAGTGGGCCCACCAACATCACTGCAAATGTATAACTGCCCTTAAGTACAGTTCTGTCCGTCCTGCTTGAATTCACCCACACTTCTGTCATTTCTTTCTAAGTGCTGCAGCATCCAAAAGAAAAGATAAATACTTCCATTAAGTCATTCTAAGTGTCAGATTTAAAACAAAGTGAATATGACTTTCCTTGAATGTGAAAAGGCTGTTTGAACTTAACTTTGTCCAGTACTAAATCAAAATGAAAATATTAGCAATATTAATTCAAAATCTTAACTATTAAATAGTTTCATTACAAATATGTGGTTGGCACCCAATTCTCAAACTATATAGAAGCAAACCCCAACTTTAAAAAATACTGTGATTTTGTACCAAAACAAGGATTTGAAAAAACAAACTCTGCCAGTTCAGCAAATAGAGTCTGCTCTCAGGTTTGTTACTCATACGCTCTCAGTCCTCATGGACTTACCCTTGAGCATTTTGCTTTTGAACAACTCCAAACCAAACCAGTCTGCTGCAATCTATTTCTGCTCATCATCAGGCCACAATTTCTTTAACCTGGTAACCATAGCTACTATGTAATTATAAGCAGTTCCACAGACTATACATCTGCTAATTCATCTGCTAGGAACTCACCATCAACTCTTAGCATACACTGCAATGTTTACTAGTAGAAACAGGGCTATTAAAGACCATCAAAAAAAGGACAGTTTTTTGTTTTGTTTTTTTTTTTTTTACTTAAATGTTTAATAAGCGACACTGCTTGTCAGAAAACGTTTTAAATGGGGCCAATTAGTATTTTCCAACTCATTTACGTATTCTGCACTTTCAAGGCTAAGCCCTCCAGTGAATACAGGTCTCTGTAGGGCAAGTGCCCAGCACTCAGCCTGTGCTCAGTTTTTGCACCACGTGTGGGGACAGAGGTGCGTGTCCCTACCTCCTGCACGCCAAAACAGCACATGAGGGAAGCGGAACGAGAAAGCACGTACGGTGGATTTATGCTTCAGGCCACATTTTCAAAGCATTAAGGTGCGACACACTTGTTTAGGAATACATCATAAATTTCTACACTCAAACTGGAACAGTTATATCAAAATTACTCTTTAAAATGTATCGTTTAAACAACTGTCTTTAGCATCTACAAAAAGCAGTAATTAACTCGTCCTTTAAAATGTAACAGTCAGGAAGGCGTTCCTCTAATCAAATTTCAGATGTCCACATCTGAGATGGCCACTTTAAACGCAGAGGAGAAAACCAGACGTTTCAGAGAGCAAATCATCTGACCTATTTTAGATGCCTGCTTTAAGCTGAGATGAATCACATACTAGCGCAACTTCGTCTGACTTGCTACGAGGGAAGCCTAAACAAGTTCCTACAATGTACATCTAACAAACCCATCCTCCACTTCCAATTCTATTAAGCCACTCTTTTTCATACGCTTTAAAAATTAAATTGCAGAACAACGTTAATCTCTCAGAGTTTTGTTTTGCCCATCTGTCACATCAACATGGAATAAACTATTCTTCTTCTGGTGCTATTACCGTTGCCTTGCTTTAAAAGCATCCAGGTCTCCACAAACTTCAGAAGTTTTTGACCCCAGTCTCAAACCACGTTTTGTGCAAGTGTATAAAGATATGACATACAAATTAATCAAATAATTAATTCAGTAAAAACAAACTACACATTTGATTTTCTTTTCCAGAAACTAAGAATTAACAAGTAACAAAAAACTAACAGCTACAAAATCATTAATAAAACAACTCCAAACAGCATAGATGATCAATATAAACTGTTACATATGGAAGTTGTTGTACAGGGGGTTTGAGGTTTGGGTTTTTTTGGTTTTTTTTTTTTTTTCTTATTGAAATGAGTTAGAGCAGCACAAATAGAAAGCAACTATCATACTTGCTGTTTGGAAACAGTCACCCCAAGTATCTTGAGGCATTAATCTTATGTAGGATCAGCCTGTCTGTCAATACCAATCTCAAAAGTCTGTCTTCCTTCAGCTGCCATCACTGCTTCTCTGGAAGCTCATTTTTGCACCCTATATAGCTTCTTTCCTAATGAACATTTGTATCTGGCCTCTTCGTGAGCATGGAAACACAGCCATTGAAACTAGCCCCATAAAACACAACTTCATGGAGCGTGAGATGAAAACAAGTTTTACTTTTCTTGGCAGTTATAATTGCGCATCTCAAGGAACAACAAATGCAGTTCACAAGTTCTTCTGGGACATTCCCGCATGAAGCAGAGCCTTACACTACTGGGAGTTACTCTCTGGGACTGGTTTTCTCTCAGTTACACGAGTCCTTGCTTGCTCTAAGAGTGCTCTGTTCGAAAACTTTTTGTGCGTTATCAAATCTTTCAGCATAAGTGATTCCCTGGATACAATATTCCTGTCATTAGTCAGACAGCAGATGGATTTAATTAACCCAAGGTTACCCATTTCCAAATGTCTTCTTTATTTCCCCACGCTTACTAATATGTTTAATAACAAATACTGAGAACAAAATACTATTGATTTCACGCTGTTATCTTACAGACATAAATAGAAGCAAAGCAAACACATTTTGAATCCTATTTCTTACGAACTCCTCTGATGACTGTATTGTTAAGATTTATCTCATTCCATCTTGTGCAGGTTGAAAATACGTAAATTACAAGACAGAAAACAACATTCCTCTCCTCAGTGCAAACCAGTAGGTTGTTTTGCCTTCCTCGGCAAACAGCTGCTTATCCAAAAGAACTTTGAAAGCATTTCATTTTTTATAAACAGCACAACAATCCTCCTAGGAAGAGGTATTCACTTATTGGAAGCAGTAACAGACACCTTAAGAAATTTAACAACATAAATATTACTCTTTGTTTGTATGCAGCAAACCTGACAGAATAGCTAGTAGCGTCTACACGTTTGTCAAACACACATAATTGCTAAGAGCTTCTTATTCTTATTTTATTAGTTTATTTACTATACTTGGCTAAGTACCAAAATCATGACTTCTAATGTGGATTTCAGTACAGGAAGAAAGAAGTCACTGAAGTTCCTCAGACTTTTTCTGTTGCCAGCAAAACCCCTGTATCAAATTCCCACTTCCAGCAAACAGAAAACAAACTAATGAAAAGAAACTAAGAGCACTACCTTATACAAATGAGGTAATACTATGCAAGCCAGATGTGCTCTTGGATAGCTAAGTTTTGGCTTACAATCCAATATTCAAAGATTCCAAAAGATTAGCTGAGTCCAAACTTAACACAGACACTGCTAACACTGGACAGTCTAAGGCTGAAGTCAATTTGGATACAGAATTCATTCAGAATGAAAATCAAGTCTTTTGATTAAAGGGGGGAAAAAAGTGCCGAGAACTAGCTTATTTTAATCTGTGTTGACCACTTAAAAATTAAGTTAAAAACGTATGTACTTTCAGCAGCGCAAAGTTTTAAAATACAAGTGAGAATACTGCAAAGGAATAATTAAGGTAAGATAAGCACTAATGTGCTGTCAAGGTATTAAAACTCACCTTCAAAAAACTACATGGCATATTTAAAAATAATTTTATTAGACCAAATCACAGAAAAGAAAACTTTTCATACCTTACGCTATACAAAGTAAACATTACATATGGACTGCAAAACCTGCAAACCCCTTGCGCAAAGCCTACATCCTAAAACCTTCCAACACACCTAGTCCTTGTTACCTACAGCTACCCACAGACCGAGACTTGGGGGATCACCATTCCCATTACCAATTACTTGCTATGGACTTAAAGCACATAATTTCCTTTTCTCCCTATGGAAATGAAAACCATGTTGTCCTCTATTAATAATTCTCTGAGCAGGCAAAGCCCAGGGTATATCACCTGGTCCCCTCCAGCAAGTGACAGTCACAATCTACTGTATATATCCATACTTCCAATAAGCTATTTGACTCCTTGCCTCCCGTTCTCAGAGCACGGACCTTCTGGGCTGCATCTACTGAGCAACAAAATTCACAGCTAATTGACAGCAGAGTCCACAGTTTAATTAACCCAGAAGTCATTAATAAACTTTTATTTATATACAAATACATGCTAGTGAATATATCTGCTATATTAAGTGAACAGAAATCACATTACAGAAGAAATTGCAAATTAATTGAGTAAATTGTGATGTAATGACAAAACAAAATTGAACCAAGTATAATTAAATGAACTATACATAGCCACTAACTATTTCCTGTAATGCACAGATTAATGATTTACTTTTAAATGCTTCTTTGATCTAATTAGTTCTCTTTGTGGAAAGTTCTCCTTTAACAACAGTAATCTCTTAAGATTGTTATAAATTATTGCAAAGGTCCAAATTTGGGAGTTACATAACAAAATAATGATTCCATACTTCAAAAATAATGTTCTGCATAACGAGAGACATATTTATCCAATAACGATGAGATGCTGATGAGAAGAGCATATGGAGAACAATATTGCTGCTATGAGCAGTAACAGAAATGTCAATATACATTTCAAGAAGAGAATACACGCCAGAACACTGACTTCTAAGCTTGAAACATAAACCGTTTCCATCAAACTGCTTGAAGTCTCAGCTCACTTCATTCCAATTGGGTCCTTATTAGGAAAACGACCATTTTTTGTTGATCCTCTTTTAATTTGCGTTGAGTTTTGCCCTCAGGTGCAGGAGGCACCTAAGCCACAAAAGCCTGGCCCAGGTCCCCGGGAGAGGCAGGACTGCTGCTGCATCTCGCCAGGAGCTCAGACCGGCTCTTTCTTTACCCATCACCATCCTCTGGTGCCCGCAGCAACTGGAGGCCCTGCAGAGGAGGCATCTCCCCAGTGTTATGGTTTCTCTGGTGAATACCAACAAGCCAAAGCGACTGCAGAGATGTGGCCTGAATGGACATGGGTGTGAAACAACCCCAAAAAGAGCAATTGGATACCCCATCCCAACTGCACGCTCCTGTCACCTTTCTCGTGCCAGCACCACTGGAATTTTGGCGGGGTGGACAGCTCAGCCAGGAGGGTTGAATCTCCCCAGCATGGGGAGGGGGAAGCAGCCATCCTCCTTCGGGCATCGGTGGGCACCCCGTCTGTCTAACATGGCTGCCAGGCTCCAGCCCAGCAAGTGCAACCCTCATCCTTTAACTCACAAACACACTGGTTATACTGAGTTTAGCATCACAGCTTGACCGTATACATATACCATAAACACAAACGCATTAGAGTCAGCACATGGAAAAAGCACAAAAAGTAAGACAAAAAAGGAGTAACAAGAGAGACAAGAGAAAACCAATGGAGAAAGGTGCTAAGCATCAGGATGAGCTGCTACCGTGCCAGCACAGTATGCTCTGGGTTAAATGGCTTAACAGATCTGGTGGCACAAGCCATGGGCCCAAGCACATGTGTGGGAGAGACTTCAGGGAGGACGGGGAGGTGTTAAAGAAGGTTATTGGGAGTGGTCAACACAGATTCACCAGGATGAGATCATGCTTGACAGCCTTCTATGATGGCATGACTGGCTGGGCGGATGAGGGAGGAGAGTGGACATTGTCTACCGCAACTTCAGCAAGGCTTTTGACACTGTCTCCCATAACATCCTCACAGGTAAGCTCAGGAAGTGTGGGTTGGATGAGTGGACAGTGAGGTGGATTGAAAACTGGCTGAATGGCAGAGCTCAGAGGGTTGTGATCAGCGCTGCAGAGTCTAGTTGGAGGTCTGTGACAAGTGGTATTCCCCAGGGGTCAGTACTGGGTCCAGTCCTGTTCAATGTATTTATCAATGACCTGGATTAGGGGACAGAATGTACCCTCAGCAAGTTTGCTGATGACACAAAACTGGGAGGAGTGGCTGACACACCAGAAGGCTGTGCTGCTATTCAGCGAGACCTGGACAGGCTGGAGAGTTGGGCAGAGAGAAACCTCATGAAGTTCAACAAGGGCAAGTGTAGGGTCCTGCACCTGGGGAGGAATAGCCCCTGCTGCAAAGCAGCTCTGGGAGTCTGGGAGACAAGTTGACCATGAGGCATCAATGTGCCCTTGTGGCCAACAAGGCCAACAGTATCCTTGGGTGCATTAAAAAAAGCATGGCCAGCAGGTTGAGGGAGGTTATCCTGCCCCTCTACCCTGCCCCAGTGAGGTCACGTCTGGAGTACTGTGTCCAGTTCTGGGCTCCCCAGTTCAAGAAAGACAGGGAACTACTGGAGAGAGTCCAGCGAAGGGCTACAAAGATGATCAGGGGACTGAAGCATCTCTCTTATGAGAAACGGCTGAGAAACGTGGATCTGTTTAGCCTGGAGAAGAGAAGACTGAGAGGGGATCTCATCAATGCTTATAAATATCTAGAGGGCAGATGTCAAGAGGATGGGGCCAGAGTCTTTTCAGTAGTGCCCAGTGACAGGACAAGGGGCAACAGGCACAAACTGGGACACAAGAAATTCCATCTGAACATAAGGAAAAACTTCTTTACTTTGAGGGTGGCAGAGCACTGGAACAGGCTGCCCAGAGAGGTAGTGGAGTCTCTGACTCTGGAGACATTCAAAACCTGCCTGGATGAGTTCCTGTCCAACCTGCTCTAGGTGAACCTGCTTTGGTGGGGGGTTGAACTAGATGATCTCCAGAGGTCCCTTCCAACCCCTACTATTCTGTGATTCTGTGTTAATAAGCAATAATAAAAAAAGGCTGGTTGGAGGTGTTGCAACACATAATCCAGAGGAGATGGAGGATACAGAGGAGACACCTTAAAACCAACAGACACACCCTTCAGAGGGGACAAAAAGGCGATGGTAGACTTGAATTACCTGTAAGGACCCAAAACTCTGCCCTGCCCAGGCATGCATGCACCTGTCTGGCACCACCACCGAAAGAAAACTAAGCTTCTTGTTTCTGGAGAGATTATCCTCTGCCTAGCAAGGGTGGGGACGGGAAATGTCAGGAGCTTTTAAATGATGGGGGCAGGAGGGGAATATATCATATATATCGAAAAGATATTGTACACCAAAGCAGAACCAAGGGCACATGACTCAGGGATGAACATAAAAGACCACCATCAACATAAAAGGAGAAATGAAGACTAAGATGTAAAGTGACTTACAATCAGCGAGAGACATAGCAGACAATAAGAAGAGAGTCTATAAATACATTAGAAGGAAAACCAGGCCTGTTAGTGGACACAGGGAAGGCTGAATTATTCAGTGCCTCATTTCACAGCAGCTAGCTGGGACCAGATACTCAGGGCATCTTTCACCTGACGTGCAGGATGTGCAAGAGCAGGCTGGATGGAGTAAGGGAAGAACAGAGCAAACACATCAGTAAGTCAGGCGGTTTCAAGTCAGCAGGAACCACTGGAAATGTCCCCACAGTGCTTGGTGACCTACCATCAACCATCTCTCAACCATTAACCACCACCTTGCAGATGCCAGAGAGGCCAGGTAAGGTCTAAAAAAATTAAGTGACCCAACACAGCACCTGATCTTACAAAGGAAAGTAGGGACGGAAAAGCCAGAAATTACAGTGTACTTTTAATAGCAGAGAAGTTACGAGAGCACACTCTTAAAGGATTTTCAATCCTGTAAAAATAATGAGATTAGAAAAAACCCCAACAAACAGTCAACATGAATGTATCAAAAAGTCATGCCAAACTAGTGTAATGTCTCTCGCTCTCTCTGACAGGGCATCTGTCCCAGCTGATAAAGAGAAAGTGGTACAGACGACAGAGCCTATCTTTAGAAAGGCTTTTAAAACAGCCCCACATGACTTTTTCATGACTGAACCACAGAAATAGTTTAAATGATTAAAAGGGGTAAAAAAAAAGTGTACAAGTGATTAAAAAACCCCAAACCCTAGCCTACGAACAGTTAGCAGCAGCACAACGACAACCTATGAGAACCTATTGATTTGAGGAATCACAGTCCTTCGAGCATCCGTGAAGGGACAGTGCCCGATCTGTGCTCAGCATCACACTGGGGAGGCTGGGGCATGCTGCTGGCATCGTCACCAGACTTAAAGAACAGAAAAGCAGTCTGACAGAAAACCATATATACACTGAATCTTACCACATTCCCGTAAGGGTAACAGCAACAAGGAGTGGGGACCTCAGAACTGAAAAGTGATGGGGAAGCTATGGGTTAGGCAGCAGGAATGAAGCAGCATGAAGGTCTGAAGTCACACATTAAGCAAGAAGAATTTTATTCTGGGACGTGATGCTGGAGCTGTTCTGCCTTTTGCAGCACCAGGGAGAAGCATATGGCACACTGTAGTTCAGTTTGGGTTCCATATTTTTTTTTAAAAATATGCATTAGAGAGTGTCAAGAAAACAGTAGGAAGAACGATAATAGTTTTAGAAAACGTGACCAGTGGAAAAAGGTTTAAGGAGCTGAATTTGTTTACCCTGGGAAAGGGAATAGAGAGCTGGAAGCTGATAAGAGCCTTGCAATACATACAAGCTTCTTGCAGACAGAAAATAATCAAGCATTTGCTAACAGTGGAGCAAGAACTTGATTGGCATCAAGTGGAATTTACAGTAGATGGTATATCAACTATAATCACAGTCAAGAAGAGGCTATCTATAGCTGTGTGGAGTCACCACTGGAGACTTATGTACAGATAAACAGCAGCAGCAAAATTGTTGGTTTGCAACTTTATAAAGCACAAGCAATTAAAATTTTGTTGATTTTGCTACCCCTTCCACTTGGGTTGGCAACTCTGACTTCACAAAATGCATATATTTGCTTCTGCTTCAGAGCAGCCGGACGCATAGGATAACATTTTTCTTTCCTGTTTACCTTTCATTTCTACGATTCAGTGAAATTACCCAGGTCTGTTTTGCTCTCTTGATGGGTGGCGTCCCACAGCAATAAAACCCAGAATCACTGCAATTTCTGTTGCCCCTTCTGCATGCAAGGTTTATGAAGAGTATGGCTGACCAGGTTCCCTGAAGACACCAGATCACCTTTTGGAGGTCATATCACCTAGAGCAGCCCAAGGCTACCCTAATTTCTGAACAGGACAAGAAAAATCAGGCCACCATAACTTGTTTTGGCTGGGTTTTCCCACCCTGCTGATCCAAGCAGTTTTCCCCATGGGCAGACACGGATTTACCGGAGGAAGAAGGGAACTGCATTCTCCCACCAAACGCTCTGTAGAGGTCTCCACGCACAGAGTGCAGTTGCCGCTGCACCCTTTCCTGCACCCCGAGTGGGGGCTGGCTCAGCTCCCCTCATCTCCTGGTGCCAGGATTTATCCCCCAGCCACTGCCCACCACTCATGCCACCGTTCCTGCAGATGGCTCCTGTCTAGGACAAACCACACACACAAGCTGGCAATCGCCCACATGCCTGGGAGCGCTGGGTGTAACTACAGAAGAGCGCAGTGATTAAACGCGAGCCTGACAGCTATTTCATTCATTAAAAAAAACCCAAAAAACCAAACCCCAAACAAACCAAAAAAACCAATCAATACCAAAAACACCACCAACCTGCCCCCCACCAAAGGTAAAAGGACAACTCCAGAGAAACACAAGAAACTGCTGACTTCAGCAAGGTGTCCACTCGCTGAAAAGCTTTAATCTGCACAAATCCTGCGATTGCAGGAAGGTAAGGGGGAGCAGAAATAATACACAAATAACTCAATAAATAAGCATGCTGAGAAACAACAGGGAATTACGGGGGGAGGCAGATGTGAGGAGAAGGAAATTAAGGAACCAGTAATGGAGACTACAGCAGCATCCCACAGATGCTGGTCATGAGAGAATTGCATGGAAACACCCCAAGCTTCACTTTTTCCTCACTTCAGTTTAAAAAAATAAATTAAATCCAGGCAAAAGAAAACACAGCAAAACTGCTTGTAGTGCTGTGATTACAACTGATTGATAAATATTTCATTCAGCAACTAAAAAGGCAAGAAAGATCCATCAATGGCACACTCTGATTTTCTGCAATTGACTTTGATTACTTGGGTTACATTTACGTGAGGTTTTAACATTTCTGAATTGCTGTGGAGCCAAATGTTCACGTGGGGCCCCCTGTGCATCATTCGCTATTTAAAAGTTGTATTTAATGCTACAGAGACTGAGCGTGCTTCAGGCATCAGATCGTTAAAGTTCACATTCTCTTATATTGAGCAGAAAATAGAATCAATTCAAAATTAAAAAAAAAAAAAGAGTTGCACGAGTCACTGACACATGGCAGGTGTGCTACATTATCACACTACCCTCAGGCCAAAATACTGTAACACCTGTGAACAATATTTTCTGTTTCATACACTACCTAAATAGACCGTGCTCCAGTGCTCCCAAGCTGGTGACCCGCCTAACCTCACAGAAACAAGGGAATCAGATAGGCAAGGTACCGATCAGAGCATCAAAGCCCATCTCCTCCCAGGGCTTCCTGCTCCCTCCCACCAGACATTTATCTTTCCAGATCAGGTGATGTAAAAGCCTACAAAGTAAAACAAAAAAATGATGAATTATAATTTAAAATATCAACATGGCTCTTCTTTTCTTGGACACCTAACTAACTAGAATTCAGCAAAGAAATCAGTTGGGTTTTAGCTTTATTTTACTGAGTGGTGCTCAAAAGAGTCACAAAGGGCTGCTCGCTGATGATGAATTAAACCCTCCCCAGCCTACTACTTGCGAAAGCTATGTAATATTACAATTAATTTTTTTTCTTTTGCAGTGAATGGATACTTTTCCCCCATTTTTATGGTTTGGGATGGGGATTATTTTTTTACATTTTTGTAGCCTTTTCCCCAATCCAGTGTGGTTCAGAGATGGAAAAAAGGAAGCATTTGGGGCAGAGAAGATGGATGTTTTACAGCCAGCCGGCCAATGCCTCTTCCAGCCAGCCGCTGCCGTTTCCACCCTTGGCCACTGCTCCATCCCAGCAAGACACAGGTTAGCAAGGTGGCCAAGAGCTCTGCTCCCAGTTTCCAGCCCCAGCCCACACGTACTGCTGCCTGGAAGCATGCTCAGCTTCAGCAGCCCACAGTGTTTTCCATAAACCTGCCCAGAACCGAGCCTTTTTTGAATTTTTTTTTAAGGGGGTCATCACTCGTTTCTTCTTGGAGGCAGCCATCCGACATGGGTCATGCAAAACAGAGTGCTTGAGCGATGGCTTCCCCCAAGGCATCTCAAACCAGAGCCCACTCTCCATCACTGGGGAGCTGCAGGTTTTCTCGAACACTGGATTAAAAAAATTGGGAAAACTTCAAACTCAGGCAGACACAAAAGGAGGGAAGAAGTTGCAGACAGCGAAAAAACCAGAGGAACCACCCCTGAATGCATACTGGGTCTTAGTTAAATAAAGGCAGCTCTGTGTGAGGAGAGTGATCGTGCTGGGGCCTGGGGCTGAAAGCACTCCTACTTCATCTTCCTCTTCTTTTTTTTACCCCCCAAATATCATACTAATTTTACATCCCATTTTTCAACTTCTGAAGGCATTAAACAGGTCTGATGCAGTAAGGCTATATGATGAGACAACATAGTGTGTTCAGTCGTAATCGCTTTTGTTTTTCTGAAATGGATTATTCACTTAATATTTAGATTTTTATCTCCTGGGCATTCACATCAGCTTTGAACGTAAAACACACCCTGCAGTATCAAGTAGTAGACTTTCCAGTTCGGAGCACCGCATCAGGAAACCACTGGCTCCCCAAACAAATTAAAATCTTCTGAGTCTAAACAACCAAACCCATGGCATCAGACAGCCAGCTTTTTTATACTTAAACTCTTCTGGGATCCCCACGCTCCCCAGTGCTTTAATTACCTGCTAGACATTACAAAAATACCGTTCATTTGCCACCAGCAGCTAGCTCACAACACCCCTACTCCGGGTTTTACTGTCACTCCAAAACCATCCTCCCAGCCCTACGCAGCTGACGGTGTGCCGGAACCATCAAGCAGGAGAAACTGCCAGCTCCGAAAACGCAGTTCAGCATGTCCCACCCCTCCAAACTCAAGTGCACATACTAGCAGTTGGCCCCGATGCCTCAAAGCCACCAGCTGTTAAATAACATGCTGGATGCAAACCAAGACCTACAGATGGTGTGAGAGCCGGGACTTCTAGGAACGAATCGGTCAGAATGGAAACGCACGGACAACAAGAATATTTACGGCGGATCCAGGCATCTGCAGAGTAGAGCGATCTCACTTAAAAATCATGGAATAAGTAGGATTCTCTCCCAGCTTCAGCTGTGCTTTGGTTATGTGTTTCAGTTACGAGTTTTCAAAGCACGGGAAGCTCACGCACATGTTGTCCCAATACACAGTAGTTAAGACCTGAGGGTCCTTTGCATGATGAACTCTGCAAGGAATTAAGAGCAAGCTTTCTGTATCTTCACATAACATCCCAATAAAGCCAAAACCTTTCACCATCTGTGCAGCTACACTAAACTATAAGGATTTGAAGACCAGCATCCAATACAGCCTGACAAAGAAAATAGCTATCTTTAAAGAGGGTCTAACCCTTTTTACCTATTAAATGCTGAAAAGCTATACATACAGCTATATAGTAATTACATTATATACTCCTGACCCAGTATTATACTGGATTATGCTGTCTCTGAAGATGGATGTCACCGAATCTGGCAACTCCTCCTCGACTTGTGTGACTATCTTGGACCTCAGACACACAGAAGTGACACAGCACCCCAGAGAGGACAGGAGGGGTTGGGGGCAATGGGGACAGGCAGGTGGCTCTGAAGTGCCCCTGCAGGACAGTGGTCAGAGAAAAATGGGGGAGGAAAGGAGGAGGGGGAGAACAAGAGAGTGGCAGTGATGCAGCTTAATAACAAAAATAAGAGCGAGAGGGAACAGACAAACTCTTGCAGCAGAAGGAGAAAGAAAACTCTTCACAGCTTTTAAATCATTGGGGATTCAAAACGGAAAATAAGTCACAGAAGTCATTCTAGGTTACTCAACAGGAGTTGAGCATTTTAGAAAAATAAAAATCTATTCTGTATTAAGTAGATAATTTGAAAGCAGAAGTGAAGGTAATTAAGCTGGATGCTGCTATCTCCTAACTCTGGAATGAATGACTTTACAAGCCAAACTATTTCCTTCCCCACGTACTTTTTCTTATACATAGCTCTGGTAAGTGTTTGATGGTGTGTTTTTAAGGCTACAAACCACTAATTTGGTAGCCCCTAAATAATCCAAATCATCTACCTTGATTTAAGGGAGAATCCTACAATTCAGAAATAAAGTGAAAGCTTCAATATGAGGTCCCGTTTGGTGTGCTGAGTGTTAAACTTGTCTCGTGTGTTAACCAGGAAAAGTGCCCAAATCAGTGAAACAGGTCCATAAACAGTGGCCCTCCTGACATTGTGCAGGAACCAATGTAAGACTCTCTAGGCATGTGATGAAGTACTGCTGTGCCTTGTACCTACTGATTGTTTTATGCCAATCCACTTGTTTCAGTACCCTTCAGATCACAGTGTGTAAAATTTAATTTATTTATACTCTACATTATGTGGTAGTGTGGGGAAAAAAAGAAGGTAACTGTCTCACTCCTTTACCAGAAAGATTTGCCCAAGAAGGCATTTATAATTTCAAAGTTTAACTTATCGAATAATTTTGGTATCTTGGTGCACAATTGAGCCTTCTCAGAAGCTAAAAAATATGCAGGAAACATACAGAATTACTCCCTACTTCATCATAAATTGAAGTTCAACACCCAAAAATTTCTTCTAGTAGCTATGGCTGATACTAGATAAACAACAAGAGCTGCATTTTACCTCTCTTTCCCCTCTTCTGTTCACTCCGCAGCCTGTTTTCTGTGAGGACAGAAATCTCCATGCCAATATTCACACGGCCATTACATCTGAACTAAAAAATGAATGAAGTAATCCACCCCCTCCCTGGATGTGATGAATGCCCTGGGGAAGTGGTACCCTGCAGCTGGACTCCGACCCGCTCTGCTCGCTGTCGCCTTCGCTATATGCATGTGTTTCACCGCAGCTGGGGCCACAGAAACCTTACCCTTTAGAAATCCTTTTTTTTTTTTTTAAAGGTTTGCGCAAAGAGGCAAGAAACCAATTAATCCTTCCCCCAGCTCCAGAACAGCATTAATTATCCCTACTGCAGCAGCCACCAAACTTTTTCGGAGAGATACAGCCGTGCAAGTATGCCAAAAGCACCACCAACAGAACAAGCACGTCAGATACGTGCTGGACCTTAATTAGGGGGTTCATCGTTTCAAAGTGTCTTGCATGCTGACATCAGTGCTCCACGGTCCCCTTCCCAGCCCCCCTTGCCTAAACGCTACTTGGTGTATATATTTACATCACCTGGGACTAAAACCCCACAATGCTGAAGTGTCCATGTTCCCCACAGGCCATTTAATCCACTGATTCCCTAGCCTTACTGTTTAGCAAAATTTTCCCCAATGTCTGACCTCATTCTTCCTACTTGAAATGTAGGCACACTCCTCCTCGCCCTGACGACACTGGATGTGTGACATGGCTCTGCAGCTTGCAGACGGCTGCCGTTCGCCCCTCAGACCACTCTCTCCTCTGCCTCTTCGGGCAAGTCCTATTTTTAGTCCTCTCTCAGGCTCTTTTCTCTCTCCTCTGTTCTCTTTCCCATCAGCCCACCTCTTTCCCGAGCAATAGCATCCAAACCCGACTTTCAGCTGAAGATCAACTGTGCTTACTGGTGCTGAACAGACTGGAAGGACGGCTTTATGTCTGAAAACAATACTCCTCTTTATACCTCGCGGTAGTAAAGAGTTCAATATTTTCACCATATTACGACACTTATCGATGTAGTTTTAACCTTTGGTCGGTCCGTTCATAATCCCAAACTGTTTTCTCCAAACTCCTGCCTAAAGATCTCTCAAGTGGAACAAAACTATCTTAACTACATTATCTTCAATAAGAAGTAAGGAAAAAAATCCCATCTACTACCTAGATATTATTTGATTTTTTTTTTCCATTTTATATTTTAAAATTTCCTTCTCTTGTGCTGAGTATCATTCAAACAAGTGAAGTATTTATTAATGTACGAGATCTGGTTTCAGTGACAGCATGCGCATGATTTATATCAGAACAACTGCGGCTCCCTGTATGCGAAGTACATTCAAGCCATGATACTCTCTTATTTATTAAAATACTAGGGAGTAACAATTGGAAACATTTCCAGTTTCACTTGTAGCTCCGATCCACTGCTGAAATACCCACTCCAGAGACGGTCACCTCAGTCCCTGGCAAGGGTTAGGGGCATTAGCAATTTGGCTAGGCTGACCCCTCAGCACGTTTTCTGTAGCGGTTTCAGAGGAGCTGAGAACATCTTCTGAAAAACACAGGAACTCAGCTTTCTCATCCACTTTCAAGAGCCTCAGGGCCATTAAGGTGACCCGAGTGGCAGTGCTGGCAGTGTCGTAACTTATTAATAAACTGGGAGCAAGCTCACATCGGCTGGGAAGGGAGAGTCTAGTCTACCCCATTTTATGGTCTCTAGCCGAGTCAAGCACATTAAAATATGTATTACTTCTGTCTACCTGTCACTTCTTGTAATATGCTTAGGTGAACCCATGGCTGCAAGCCAGAACCCAAACTGTTTCAACACAAGCAGTGCTTTTGGGGAAAAGTTATTTGCAACACAAGTGTCAGGTCTGTTTCGGTCTGCTGGCAAATGTTTGCCTCAGCCCTCACTGAACCAAAAGTTAAATGGTGAGGAAAGACTGCAATTTCAGGTTAACCTGGGCATCTTAATACACTCATGAAATGAACTACAAGCTGTGCCTCGCCCACGAAAAACAGAAAAATCAAAAGACTGATTGAGGCTGATTCCTGTCACCTGTATTTGAAGAACAGTTTTGATACCGGTTTCTTAAGAGGGAACAAAACTCCAACCTACGTTATACCACTAAGGAGAACATCTACTCTTCCCATCCCTGGTACCCACAGTAAATGTGCCATGGGGACACGATGCCAAGGAAGGGGCTGACAGGCCAATATAGGATATCATTTCATTCAAACCACTCGCTAGACAATGGCTGGCATTCAGATGCCTGAAAACTTGCAGAGAAGCTAGTTCAAGCTGGCTTAAGCACATGCAAGTGTGGACTTGGATATTTAGGAGTTCTTAAGAAGAAAAGCAGCTTGCAATATTTCAGGGTGGGGTTCTGAGACTTTTTTTTTTTGTCTAATCCATTAGTACTAAGTAAGACCAGAAACATGGCAAGCTCCTTTGTACCCAGAACTGCATCTAAGCCTCAGAACTACAGCTGTAATTAATGGGTTTTCCAAGCTTGGGGGGGAAAAGAATCAGTTGGGGAAAAAAAAACCTAAACCAAAGCAACCCAAAAAAACCCCAACGGACTCAGCAAGTTAAGGATTTCTTGTCTTGCTCACACACACACACTCATAGGCAAGCATACAATAAAGGGCACAGCTCCCAAAACATGTACTCAAGGCTCTTCCCTGTGTTTCACCCCATTTGTAATCTTTTACGGTCTCGTAAAAGCGTACAGCCTTCAGAAAGATGAGGTTTCTTTTTATTTCTTATCATTTCATCTGCAGTTCAGCACCTTGCTTGACCTATGCTGACATAACCTTGAGTGCAACAGGTTCAAGTATGCAGTTTCATCATCCCCAAAAAGTGAGCTGTATTTTATTAGGGTTTTTTCTCTTTTTCCCCCCTCCACTCACCCTTCAGAGAAGAGGAAATGCCTGCTGTGAATTCCTGTCCAGCATTTTAAATACCACACAAAGCGCTTGCTTTCCATTGCCAGAGAGCTTCCCAAGGACTGTAAGCCCTCCAAGAGAGGTGGAAAGACCTTGGTCCCTCCCAGGCGAGCTGGAAGCAGTTGGGCTAGAGATGGAGCCAGCAGCCCCTGGGTGCCACGGCACCCACCCACTGCTGGGTGCTGCCCCAGCCCCCTCCGCCCACCAGGACCGAAAATACCATTGCCGGGATAACCAGCCCCTTCAGTCCACCGCCAACCAGCTCCACTGGTAACTGAAATCAGCAAGTACCCAAAAGCTACCTATTTTTGGTATGAAGATCACACAGTTATTTTTCAAGCCACCGGCTGTACTACCCTATGTCCTGCAGCCACACATTCGTTATGGCCAGTCATATTGAATTACGTGCGGAAAAACTGAATTATTACCTTTTTGCACAGCTTCGGTGTAGTAACACCCAGAAGTCTCATACGGGACAGTTTTGTAACTTATTAAACTAGACACATTTTTGTGCTATCCAAGCTTTTAACTGTCAAGGAAGATCATGTACAGCTATAAATCTATGAAATGTATTATAAATAATGCCACATGTTCCAATTAGTTTTATTTTATGGGGAAGACGATTCCCTTAGTTTGTCCCTCTAAAGCTCAGGCCACAGCAGTCTGTAAGGTACAGCAGATCTGTTACTGCAGCTGAAGAAAAGGCAATCTTAAAACTCACATCCAACAGGGATAAATCCAAACTTCTCCATATATGCTATTACCCTTCGATATAAGACCAGAAACTCCACCAAGTCACTACTGAACGAGCGTTTTAAACACTCTCCAAAGCAAAAAGGCTGGATTTTTTGTTTGGCTTTTGCAGGGGGCTGCATGGGAGTTTTTTGGTTGCTTTTGGGTGTTTGGGGTTTTTTGTTTTGTTTTGGGTGTTTTGTTGCTTGGGTTGGTTTTTGTTTTTGTTTTTTTTTCAAAAGATGGCTCATGCTATCATTCTTTGTCCTCTCAGAGGATGACCTCTGGTCACTGTAGCATGTTAGAAAGCAGATTCGTTAAGTCATGTATGCACCTAGCAAGATTAAGTCTGGCACACATCCCTTCCAACTCCTCCTCATTCAAACAAAATTTATATAGTGAAAAACCTGTGCCATGGAAGAAAAAAAAGAAAAAAAACAACCAACAAAAAACAGCCAGAAAAAAGCTATTTTCAGACCGGACCGAATGTACTTGAATGAAAAAACCTAAACTCAGTCCTGAGAAAAATGACAAAAGGAAGACTGATTCAGCCTTAACACTGTATGGGCTATAACTGTCCTAGCAATTTGCACCTGCTCTGTACAGCAGGATTTATAGGTACCCTTAGCAGACGCAGAACTATTTCCCAAACTATACACTTTAAAAGGCAAAAGGCTTTGGAATTTTCCCCTCAAACTGGCAGCCCGGGTTTGCAACACGAGCTACAGTGTGCTTACAAACGCCAGACCTGGTGCCATGGGTTTTCTAACTCGTTTCGCTTTGCAGGTCTCGGCAGGCGTCAGCAGCGGTGCTGTTTGGGACCAGAGTAAAGCCAGTGGATGTCAGGTCCTCAGCCCCAAACGCTTCACTGTACGGATCTCCTTCTCTGAGGAATGCCCCTCGCCTAACGCAGACACGTGCTTCTCTCCCGGTTTATATTTATCCCTGGCCCAGGTGCCATTTTCCAACAGCAAACACAGGCTCGCCTGCGCTGAGGGCTCCGAAACAAAGGCAGGAATTTTCCGCCCCCCGCCCCCGCCTACACACACCTCTCTGTGTGTGCGAGCCGTCAAAACAATTTCATACAAACCAGGTTCACGTGTCAAGGAACAAGTGACCTGGTGTTTTTGAACGTTCAAAGCCAGCACATGTTTGGCCCTACACTTTATTTATATTCTATATGTACTTTGCCTCCCTGAAGCCCACAGCAAACAGCTGTCATTAACATTCACCCCTTCTGCTAACACTTTCCTTAATCCCTAACTGACTTTCCAGCCTATAATTAAACTTTCCAGCTGCTGCGCTCAGAGATGGCACCAATATCCATCATTTGTTTCTAAGCAGTCCCTAAAAAGCTCTTTTTCCAATTTCCAAGACCATGGGCTAAGACCAAAGCCTCTTACACTTACAGGTTTTAGGCTAAAAGCCTTCCATTCACTTACAAATTGTCCCATCTTTTACTAGGGAAATTAAATGGCCGAGTCGTATTATCTTAATAATTAAACTAATGCATTTTTATAGTGCCAATAGGTGGAGTGCAAAGAGCTTGAAAACTGATGGACAAACGCTGCAAGTGCTTCCACATTTTGCACAGCAGATACACTGGAAAGAGCTGTATAATCACCACCATGACTTACAAAGCTGTTCAATCCAAGCCCAAAGTTTAAACAGCAGCTCTGAGATAAAAGAATTAAGATTTGGAAAGACCTTCTGAACAAACAGAATGAGAGACCAAACATCTTTCTTCAGATTGCAACAGTAAATTGGGGTTAGCACTTCAATCTTGAAACTCTGTTTTTCACATTCATGGAAACGATTACTTGAACAGTAGAGAGGGTTGGCAACATTTTTGCCTGATGCTATTGTTATAGCGTTCAAGAGGACTGGATATTTTATGAGAAAATTACTGGCTTCACAATTGAAAAAGGAAGGGAGAAGACGTCTGAAGTAAACGCTGTATTTTTGGGTAACACGACATGACACGCCCCCGGGGCACAGCTGAAGAGAGCAGATGGGGGCAGCGTAACACCCATGCACACGCACCATGGGCTTCAGGAGAACCATGGTCCTCAAGCCCTGAAGATCCACAACAAGAAAACCCCACCAGACAGCCACAAACTCATGTTACTTTTGTGAGCCCTAAATGCCCGGGACATCTGCTCAGCCTCTGAGTCCACCAAGCTCCCCCACCCCAAACCTGAAGGCTGGATAACCACACGTGGCGTCCTCAATCCCAGAGCTCCGCAACGCCGCGCACCGCAAACCAGGAGCCCACATCTCCAAATATTATCTGTTACAGAGCAGGGCAACATCTGCTTGACCGCCAAAGTGCTATCACTGCAAACGGCGAGCAGGCTCCATTCATAACACGCCTGGCCAGCGGCCACCGCCATCCCGACAGCCCACCAGCCCACCGCAATCGCGTCGCCTGCCAACAAAGACGCGGGGATGTTCGGGGTCAGCCGCCCCCGTGTCTCCTCTTAACGTGTTTCGGAGTCGCAGCGTGCTTTGGCTTCGCCTTCTGCCTCACGCGGCAAGAGATAAACTGAGTGTTTAGATGCAAGCCTTCGCGTTTCCGAAGCTGGGGGCTGGTTTCAGAGGGGACGAAGGCTGCAGCCTTGCTGAACCTTATCTGCTATTTATACAAAGCGGGGGGCAACCTTCAGGAAAGGAACGCGCTTCGTTTTCAATTTTAGCCCGCTGGTTGAGGCTAACAATTTAACGTTGAGGTTGTAATCTTGCAAAATATTTCAGTAACCGCGCAGGATGGAGCAGCTACTGTAAGGCTATTTTGGTAGGCTACCAGAAGATTAATCATTTAGGTCTCGTCAAGTCTGAAAGCATCGCTGCTCAGCAAAGAGATCATACCAGACAGGTGCAAAAATTCAAAGCTTGGACAGCTATGGCTTGTTCCTAGCGGCAAGGCAAGAAAGGTCAACATTTTAAGTGGAAATTAATACGCTTTCTGTTCTATGTAAACTATAGGTGAAACTTTCCTCCCTCCTTACATTAAACATTATCACTTTAAAGGTGAATTTTGAAGAGTGCATGTGACACGCTTAAGCTTCAAATATGTATGCTTTGAGAGGTTAGGAGAACACAAGAAACGTGTTCCATTGAAAACTGTTTGTCATTTTTAATCACAGGATAACTCTGCAAGAGGTGTGACTGATGCAATTTAAATTTTCACCTGACAAACTGAATTATTAATCTTCGTGGTGCCTACAACAAAGGATCAAGCGGAGCAGTCAGTCACCAGCCCCAGGAGCTACTACAGAACATCCTTGAGATAGGGAAGCAGCATCTTGCAGCTGCTTCCCCTGGGGTGAAGCCCTTCTCCCTGCAGGCGCCGCAGCCAGGAGGGCTCAAGACATCTGTCCTTGCCCCCGCTGCTACCTCCTAGCTTCGGTTTTCCAAAATGGGGGAGGACCTTGGGCAGCCCCACCGATAAGAAATGCTGTGGTTCGCAAGGAAGGCGATGGAGAAACCAAGTTGAGGGCTTTATCAGCATCTGGAATGCACGGTTCATTCTCTACTGGTAGCTCTGGCAGGGAGGACCAAGGAGTTTGAGGAGCTCTTCACTCACGCCTCAATGAAAGCCTTACCTATTACCAGTCACTACTTCATTTCCCTATGGAAGGCAATAAATACTCCAAGCTCCCAGTAAGTTTTCAAGGAATTGCCTTTTTCTAACAGAGTATGCTTGTCATGATGCCTTGCCACCCCAATTCTGGAAGATACCATGCATTTTGCAAAGCTGTCATCTTAAGTGATGTTAAATATTACTCTTAGGTACTAATTTTGTATCTCTCTAATATTACTGATCAATAATTTCCTTATTATGTGTCTAACCAGAGTTCAGAAAGAAATAAAGTTCTAAAAATGTCCACAGAGTAACTTAAAATGGGGTTTCCATACAGCACAATTTCAGAATACCAGGTTAAAGTAGAGTAGGTTACATACAAGGTCCTAAAACGAAGACCAAATGCCACCAGAAAGCAGGATCCCTTGCTTGAGAATGTCAAGACATTAGGCTTAAATGTGCCACTAGTCAAAGACTGACTTCTGCTCAGCCCACTTCTCAAACTAGTAAGTTTTTAAGTAGGAGATAATCCTGTTCATCATGTAAACACTTATTCAGACTCTTGTTAATGTTTGTGCTATCCTTTCTGAATTTCTGGGCAGTTTCTTTCAGGCTCGGCAGCCAACATTTAATTAAGAAATATTTAACCACCAGTATTTTTTAAACAATGGCATGTAAGCAGAAATAATTGCTTATCAAGTCTACTTTACAAAATCAAAATACAGCCAGTGGAAACCAGATACAAAACACTCGCCTTTGGCTGAACTACTTTTGTTTAGAAAATGAACAGATAATGCAGTTCCTTGGCCGAGACCTTGATTCGTTTGCCAAGTCCCATCCTGCAGCAATGTTTCTCCTTACAACACCCCAGGAGCAGAGGACACTATCAAGGAAGCAGACTCACAATTCTGCAGGTTAAGAACAATGATAGCCCTGGCATACCTTAAAAGAAGGTAGCAACGCACTTTTAGTAAGCTATGTAATGTAGTATGTAGTTAATATATCTATTTTACCCCTTTATAACTGCTTGGAGCTAGAAAATGACAGGTATCATCTTACTGCAATTTGTATCTTTATAACATGATGGCTTGTTGCTGCATCATCTATTGCATACCACCATTTTTTCTTACTTTAAAAAAAAAAAAAAGCACAGCAAGATTTCTTACAAATCTATGGAGATATTAATCACTTATATTGATTTCCACGAACTGGTTAGAAGAAGGAAGCATAACCACACTGATTGCGTTCTGCAAAGTAACATCAGAGGATCAGAAGGTCAAGGGGGCATCTTCTTTCACGCCAGCTCCCTTGCTTTTAGATAGAAGAAACGCCAGCAAGAGTTAGAAAGCGGCGCTTCAGATGATGGAAAATGCAGGACACAGGCAAACAGCAAAATAAAGTGCAATAACCGAACTGCTACTAGGGTGAGGCGATTCAGAACAACAAGGGATGGGGAAAACACAATGATCACGTCTGCAGGGCAGATAAGCAAAAACAAAATTGGAGTTGAAGAGAGAGGGAGGGAGTCAAAGACCAGGCAGAGAGTTTAATACAGACACTCCTGTTACAGAAGCTGCTGGCATCCTTCTGGCCAGTGTAACGCAGAAACCACAACTGCCTTGACTCCGTGGAAAACCCCAAAACCGGGCCATTTGCCCTACACTGGCAAGAGACATTTTATGTCTGTTCCTACAGAACAGCAGTGGGAAGTTGGTAAAAACTTAAAAAGAAGGAACTTCTTTTTATTCTTCAGCTCTGCATCCTTAATTCAATCACTGTCCCCTCAGGCTGAGAAAAGGACTGGCTTTTCCACTCTGCATTACCATATAATGTAGAGAAGCTGCAAAGTACAATATTCATGGTTTATATATGATGCGAGTGTAAGAAAAAGAGGTTTGAGTGCTCACAATGAAGAACAAGTCAAGAAATCCGTGTCACACCACTAGGCAATGAGGATAAAATGTTTTCAAACTTTAAACGTGAAATTCTGGATGGTTTTGTTTGGCTTTGCAAGAACTGTGGTCAGTGGGTACAGATTAGAAATAATAACCTTAACACCAATACTTTCAGGAGAAAAGCAGGCTTTTCAAGTAACTTTAGCCATGTCATTATTTCACCATCACAATAATTAATTATGTGGCATATTTAGTTATGTGCAAATGCAAGTAGGCACACGGGTTTTTTTGCCCAGGTAGCCAAGAAGGCCAACGGCACCTTGGCCTGTATCAAGAATAGTGTGGCCAGCAGGACTAGGGAAGTGATCGTGCCCCTGTGCTCATCGCTGGTGAGGCCACAGCTTGAGTACCGTGTTCAGTTTTGGGCGCCACAGTATAGGAGGAACATGGAGGTGCTGGAGCGTGTCCAGAGAAGGGCAACAAAGCTGGTGAGGGGTCTGGAGAACATGTCTTATGAGGAGTGGCTGAAGGAATTAGGATTGTTTAGTCTGGAGAAGAGAAGGTTGAGGGGAGACCTTATTGCTCTCTACAACTACCTGAAAGGAGGTTGTAGTGAGATGGGAGCTGGTCTCGTCTCCCAAGTAACTAGCGATAGGACAAGAGGAAACAGGTTCAAGTTGCGCCAGGGGAGGTTTAGGCTGGACATCAGGAAAAATTTTTCACTGAAAGAGTTATCAAACACTGGAACAGGCTGCCCAGGGAGGTGGTTAAGTCACCATCCCTAGAGGTGTTTAAAAGTCGTGTAGATGTGGTGCTTAGAGACATGCCTTAGTGGCGGACCTGATAGAATAGGGACAATGGTTGGACTGGATGATCGTAAAGGTCTTTTCCAACCTAAACGATTCTATGATTCTACGGTTTATGCAGATGGAAAGCCTAGTTGAATATATTTAAATATACTGATGAAGGAGGTAGGCTCTGTCTTTTCTCCCTGACTTGGACAACCAGTGGGGGCAGAAGCATTGTCTGCTGGCTCTTCTTCACCAAGCCATTACAGGTGGAAAGGGAATTCCCAAGATTGGAATAAACTGAGACAAATCAACTATTGTCTAGTTTTTGAGGGTGCCATTAAATAGGGTGGCATGAGAATTGGTTGGGGGTGGTGGTTATCTTTTTTACTTTTCCCAAGATATCTACTATAGCACATTAATATATTATTTATTGTCATTATATGTACATGCGAAATCCACATAAAGCTTTAGTGGCAACGAGGGCAGGACTGAACGCATAATGTAAACCAATGTCAACATCAGATCTAAACTGGAGCAGAGCCTGTCTGCTACCTCCGTTTGCTGGAGTGGAGAATTCCCTGCACTTAGCTTGGTACTCCTGCAGGTCAGTGATCAAGCCCCCACAGCGTGCTGGCACAGTGTTAAAGGAGCCTCCTAATTGCCATGCCTCAAATTCCAGCTCTAAGCCTCCTAAGAGAAAGCCTGCAAAACTCTTTAATAAATCATAGAAATCAGAGATGGAAATTAGGTCATCTTGCCCGCACCTCCTATCTGCACCATGAGTTTGCTACCCATACGGTGCTGCTGAGTGCTTTCTCTCGGCAACTCCTTAACCGTTCAAGTGCTGAGGTTTCTCCCAGTTCCCCAGGCAGGCTGTTACACAGCCCAGGGAACCTCGCCATCCATCCCACCTACCAGCCCCCTCCTCTCCACCCCAGTTTTGCCTCTGTCCCATTTTGTTCTGTTCCTATTTATATCTCCCTCCGACTCCCCCAAAATCTGCTCTTGATGCTACCACAACCACCATCCGGCAAAAACTGTTGCTCAGGAAACGTTCTTCTGCCTCTCCTGTAATCCCACTGTAGTGCGCTGCTATTTTTAGGAGAAAAAGGAGGTGGTAAGGGAATGAAAGGCTGCCAGCTCCAGCTGTACAAGAATAATGCTCCAGTACGTGGAAACTACATTACAGGGTTTCCCTTTAAGCACATATAATTAACCAAAACTTTCAGTCTTCTGGAATGATCCAAAAGAGAGAGAGAGAGAGAGAAGAAACAGAAGGGACAAATTCCAAAGCAAAAAACCTGCCATCTCATTTCACCTTTCAACCCCACAGCTGGGTCTCTCCTTCCAGGGTTGTTCGCCAGATTTTACACCAGCGTTCGCCTAAATGAGCCGCACAGTTAAGCCAGCAACGTACTGCCATAATAAAGGCATCAATTAAGAAACCTGCTTACAAGAGGAGGCAGCTTTGCCTAGTGCCAGCCAGCCCCTCAAGCAGGAGCGAGATCTGTGTTCTACCACTGCTTCGAGACAAGGCGACGTGCTGACCTCTGACGGGGCAGCTGCCCATCACCCTCCCCAACCTCCTCAGTGCCAGGTGCCCCATGCGAAGGGCTCTGCGCAATCAGTGCTGGCACTGCTGCCGTGGTTCGGGCCGGACCAGCCGCTGAAACGAACGACGGATGCTCTCCCCCACCTCTCTCTCCAAGGAGAGCGGGGAGACAGAGAAAGAGACTTTTGAGTTTAAAAGAAACTAAGCTACTTTAACAAAATATTAATAAAATAATAAAAAGGTAACGATATCAAAAAAAGAAAAGACCATCTGGCTAAACCGAAAAGACCCTGTTTTCCCGAGAGCACACTTTGATACCTCACCCACCATCTTTACCTTTATCCAACCTCGTATTTACCGATAGGTAAGGTTAAGAACCGCTACCGGCAACAAACCAGAGGTACTGGGTTTCCTGCTGCAAATAACTCCCTATAGGCAAGCGGCATTGTTTTCTCTCTGTATAGATGCATATGTCCGTATACTGACCCCAGCTCAGCTGTGGAGCACCCCCAGCAGTCCCATTGTGCTGGGCAGCAGAGGGGCTGAACACCGACTGCCCCGTCCCTTGCTCTGCAACAGCGGTAACTTAATTGAAAGAAAACAGCAACGAATTCAGTGGACCTGGTGAAGTAATCATCTCCAGGGTCCTTCGAGAGATTGCAGCTTCCTGACCTAAGCTACGATTTGGTAGGGTCAGATTTTGATACCTCTATCTAAACCAAATCGAGCCGAGCCTTTCTTCACAGGCAGGCTGACCGATTTCCGTGGGAAGACTGGCAGATAAAGATACTCTCCAACGCAAGTCAGGGCGCAAGAACAGGTCTCTCAGTTAGCATAAACATATGTTTCCTAGGTCTGGAAGAGCTTTTTTTCCCTCTTCACAGCCTGTTTGCATTTGCTGGCTTATTAAACAAGATTTTATTTGCAGCCAGTATGTCCTAGGAAACCAGGAGGTGTTACACATAATTGCCCTCAGATTCATAAGGAGTAAACAAGGTAACCTCCACCACCAGGGACTCCTCCTGCTCCACCACCACCAGTAACGTCGTGCTCCCCAGCTGCCGGGAGTGGTGTCACCTCCTGCCACCAGGGAAAGGCCGCCGGAGCAGCCCGGCGTGTGGCTGCCTCCCCAGATTTACTTGCCTCCTCCAGGGAGGTGGAGAACACTGAGGCTGAGCCACTCCAAGGGGCGAAGCTCTGAGGATGAGGAACGTGGAGGGGTGATCCAAAATCGGGAGGAGGGGAAGAGAGGCAGAAGCTTGGCCACCTGCCCAGATGATGGGAAGGATGGATGGTGCCAGAGGTTCCTGCCCCAGCAGGGACCCCTGACAGGGATCCCAAGGGAAGAGTCACCCAGCCAGTGACTGCAGTCAGGGCGAAGGGGACGTGCAGTGGGAACGATAGCCAAGAGCCTGGCTAGGGGAGCAGGACACAGCTAAAGAGAACAGCAAAACCACAGGCAAAAGCGTGCGGCTTGCTCTGGTCTGACACAGGCCGGAGATGGGCGTTTGCCCTTCCTCTCTCCCACACACATCCCGTCATCCATCAACAGGGCTCCAACCAAGAGCCCGCCAGGGTCAGCTGCTCCCACCTCAAATATATTCGCCCGCTTCCTACCTGCGGCCCACCTGGGATCAAAACCCAGCCCCTGTTTTAGGAAAAAGGCTGCAGTAACAGCCAAGCGACAGACACACGCTATACCTTGGTAGTTCAGATTTAACATAGCCTGAAAACAGAAATATCCACCATTCTCCATTCCACGCGGGAGATTTCTTCTCCCACCTCTAACTCATTAGAGCAGTGCTGTGACTTTCCCCTTCTGTCACATTTGTCAATAAACACACATTTCATACAAATACATGCACGTGAGCATGTATCCAAAATTGTATCCTGCTTTTTTCTCTTCACACTCCCCCCTTCCCTTCCTGAAATATTTCTTTGTATTCACATATGCTTTCCATTTATTCTAGCCCTTTACCCCCTACACGCGCTCTGAGTCCCCGGTTTCCACATTCTTCTTTAACCCTCTAAACTATAAAGACTTTTCTCAGTGGGATCAAACATCTGGTGGGTGATCCTCATGCAGATCTCAGTACTTCTTTTGTTTCTCAGCTTGCCAACAGATCAGTTTTGATAGGTAGTGAAGCCACTGAAAGAGACTCTCTGTCTGTGGCACACAAAGTATTTCCAACATCTATAAAGGAAAGGGTAAAAATTGAAGGTTTTTCCCCCCCCTTTTTAACTTCTGTGTACTTTTAAAATTTTTATCTATGCATTACCCTTTCACATACTGCATCCCATAGGGTGCAAATAGATTTATAAGTGATTTAGAAGATTATTATGATTTCCTTTTTGCTTTTATCCGTTTTATTCACGAACAACCAGCGCTGCTGATACACAGTCAAAGACCAAGTAAAAAGTAAAGATGTCATTTTCCTCCAGAGACAAAAAAGCTGACAATTACTCAAGCTGCATCATATCAATTACTCAGGAAGGGTGTCAGAGATATGAAGTTCGCTGTCTATACAGCACGTTGTCCTAAATACTGACCCATTTCTGCATTTCCACAGATATTTAGTCCTCGGCAATCCTCCCAAGCTTCCTCTGCACTGATGCTTATGGTGACAACTTGAGACTGGCAGGGGCAGGCGAAAAGGGCCCGTAGGATTTCTCCTACTGAAGCCAAAGTAAGTGCTCACACTCCTCCTTCTCCACTACCTGTGCTGTTCGTTTGAAGAAATGGAGAACTTTCCAAAGAAAACAAGCATTTCTCTCGGGGTCTTTCTAGCCAGCTAATGCAAGAGGAAGTGCTATGGGTCCATATACACATTTAGACTTCGACCATTCCCCAACCATTAGAAATGGCTAATACCGAAGATTAAAAATTAAGAGAAACGTGACAAAACCTAGCTAATCCATCATCTTTTCAGTAGTTCGTCTCTTGCAAAGGCTTCCTTTACGATACTATTTCAAACTACTTAGCGATGCTTATTTGCGTCTAGTTCTGGGTAACACTCTTTCATATACTTTGTAGCTTTTGTACCAAATAAAACCAATCCATCTTGATCCTTCGGAATAAAAACGTTTTCAGCTTAATTTTGAGCTTAGCTGACAGCAATCGTATTTTTCGGTTATACGCATGCATTTATTTTCAGTTGATCAGAGAGAAATTATGTCTGAACAAAATACTTGGAAAACTCAAACCATGCAGCTGCATTTCCAGTTAAAAATGTAATAAATAAGACGCTAAAACACAGTATTCCAGGACCAAGCTACACACACTGAAAAAGTACAATCCTGCAGACTCACAACAGCCTTCCCTTCACGGACCAACCCTTTGTTTTCAAAGCTCAACATACATTGAACGTGCCCTGAACCTATACAGATTCTCACCCAAGGATGTATTTCGATGTGAAAAAGTAACACAGTTATAAATACGTTCATGTTGAAAACACTGTAGCTCGAGAGATAAAGCTGATGCTTCATCTCATGAGAAACAAGTATTCTTTTATAACCGCTTATAAATGGTTTGATGTTTTCTTGGAGTCAACAAGCAGTCATTTACTGGTACATGAGATTTCCATGAAACAAGTCTGAATGTCACCCACCGTGACTAACACATTTAACACATTTCAAGAACTTTCTGTTAACTCAAGATCATGCCTGAAATACAACGAAGTGACATTTTACATATTTGAAAAAAGAACCATGCATAGCCCCCAAGGAATTCACAACCATTGCACCAAACAACAAATCTTACAGATATAGGTGTGAGCATGCTACTGTGGGTCCAACCTACCACCAGTGCTCATATTATCTATAAAATCCCCCCCTGCCCCAGCCTTCAAAGAAAATCCTGTGAACAGTAATTCCTCTTCATCAGAGAGTAAATATTCAGCAGGTTTCCACCACAGACAAAAAAAAAAAAAAAAAAAAAAAAAAAAAAAAAAAGACCTCACCCCGTTTAATTCAAAAATTACGTAAATTGTAGCTTCACCTTCACTTGCGCCTTCTCGGAAAAGAGAGTAAAAACCCCAACTAAAATTAGACCTCTTCAGTTTTGCTGCAGTTCCCCAGCAGACAGACACAGCCCTACCCTGTGAGAAGCCACCAAGGCGGAGGCGCAGGGAGGGGGTGGGCTGGGGATGGTGCCACACCCTGCACCCCCCCACTCCTCCTCCTCCTCCTCTTCCTCCTCCCAAAGGCGAAACCTGCCCACCGCAGAGGCAGGCTCCCATGGGATGAGCCCCTGAGACGTGTCCCACCAGCTCCTCTGTCACACAGGACCACCCTCTGGGGGGAAAAGGCCATCAGCTGCATCATGAAGGGAGGGATGCGACTGCGTGCAATTAGTTTGGGGAGAGGTCCGGGCTGTGCCGCTCTGATTAAATAAAACCAATGTATTTTTAATGCTTCCCGGTGTGTTTCACGTTCTCTGCTGCAGCGAGCAGGTCTGCAGCATGCCGAGAGCTCAAGGAGCCTTCCTGCTCAAGCGGTGCCCTAAGGAATAAACTTCCAGTGGCTCTTACTCTAATGCGGTGCTCTTGGGCTCTCCTCTCCCCTTATTGCCATGCAGGTCTCATCCTCACGTCGGAGCTGAAACTTTCCAGCCCAAGGAGACCAGCAAAGCAGTATTTGCCTACCCTATATTATGCATGTACACACACAGGTGCAGCAAGACCCGTGAATTTAACCACGCCGGTGACGCAGCAGGATGATCTTGACCCTTTTCATAACTCTACAAAAGGACGGTTCTCCATAGATGCAGAGGAAAAGCGTACACTCGAGCGCATCTAAGATTTACTGGTCAGAAACTTATATTGCTTATTTTTCTATGAGATTTAGTTATACTTGTTTTCCTCACACAAATCTCCCAGCTTTCTACGGACGCAGGCAAACGCTGCCAGTATGAGAAGCAAAA
>VYXH01000463.1:47326-61667 GCA_013397275.1 Burhinus bistriatus | reverse complement strand
GGGGGGGGGGGGGGGAATAAGTAAGAAAAGGACTGAGATGGTTTGAATCAAACCAAGTCTCAAAAGCAAGCTAGGAGACTTAAGAAATATTATTTGAAAAACAATGCAAGATTTACCAGCTCAACCTTCTGCAGCTCTTGTACTGCCTGTTACAGAGGAAGGTGTTGACACTGCTTTTAAGCAGAGATACACTGCTGGAGCATTAGAGCTTCCCAGCAACACATGTTGTCCTTGAGCAGTACTGTAGGGGGATTTGCCCCGCAGGTACAATATACTCTGTGATCCCTTTTGTGGATATACTGCATATATAATAGCATCTTTCATCCAAGGATCTAGAGGGCTTTCAGCACATGGATTTAACCACATCAAGCGGTATTAACAGGCTGTTGCTACAAGCAGGAAATCTTTGCAACAGATAGGAGGTAGCTGGTACCTCTGGGTTACCAGTATGGGCCTCAGTTTCAGAGTTCTCAACACACAGTATTTTTAATTATTTTTTTTTCTTTCTCATTTTCAAATGTCACTTTCTAATTCTAATTCCAAAGTGGGTTAGTTGGCCAGCTTGCCTTGCCTTCTGTCAGATGGGAGCTCCATGGAAGTTTAGGGTTCCATGAATCAGCAGTTTTTAATTATTATTTTAAAAACCCAGTTCTTCTAGTACTTTACAGCAAGCCTGAATCCATACTCTTCTCACACAGGCAGGAAACGTGAATGATCCCCCTGCACTTCACCGGAGTTATCTCAGTGCTCACTGACATGAAAGGAAGCTCGGATGAAAAGTCCAGGCAGCACTCTAGAAGAGACTCTGACCTCCCACCTTGCTATGGGACAATAGTTTTATTTTTGCTATTTTCTCGCCTTTCTGCAGGTGGTGCTTCAGACCTGGATGTCAGGAGCAAATAAGTTTAACGGTGCCATTCGAGTTTCTGTTTGTCTCAGCTCCCAAGGCATCAGGCTTGGTGCAGCCCAAGGCAGTCCTTCCTCACCTCCACAGAACGCCCCGCCGGCAGCCAGACACACAGCCATTCCTGCCTGCCGCGGAAAAGTTTGTAACTCCTACATTCTGCTCATCTGAAAACAACACCAGCTTGGGCAGGATGTGGACGGCACACACTCGCGGCTGCCCGGAACGCACAGCCTTTGAACCCTTCGCATCCTGCTGCCCTAGACACAAGCTCCCTGCGGGCTGCTACCCACCTGCCATCTCCTCACCGTTTCGGTGACTGCAGAAAACCTCTCCCAGACTGCTCCTGCTGGGTCATGCCCTTTCCTCTTCCCATATCCAGCGTGCCCCATTCTCCAACCCCCGCTCCGCTCCTTCTACCCCTGCCCCCATTACCACCATACCTCTCTGCCAGGGGCCTCCCAACCCTCTATTCCTCCTCTGCCCTTACATGAGGTATCTCTTCATCTTCCTCCCCGCCAAAGCAGTTTCCTTCCCCTTGTGCTATATACCGTCCCTGCATTTTCTCCAGGCCAGGATCCTTCATTTCCTACCCATGCAAGGAGCCAGATGCCCATCCAAATTATTTCTGTGCTGGTCCGGAAGGCAGGCTGCTGCCAGCAGCCCATCCTGTGGGGAGGAAGGCACATAGCTATCCGGACACCAGGACCCAGCTGTATGAGCAACAGTCAGTCACCCAGGAGATTGACACCAAGCTGGGGAAATGGGTAAAACAGGCAGTAAGCTCTGCCCTCCATTCCCTTCTCTATCCATCCATCCATCACTTTTGGTTTTCCCATTTCTCCCCTTCGGTCAACCCATGCAACTTGCTTGGGAAAGCCCTGCGAAGGGAGGGAGGAAGCAAACGAGTTGTTCCTGGCACGAAGAGCCAGGGAAGAATAAAGGCAAAGACAGCCTCTGACGTGAAGCAGGTAAATTAGAGGTGGGGAAGGAAAAGGTGCCAATACAGGCACCCCCTTTCCCCACGGGGTACCAGTCAGAGGTGGGCAGCTGTAAGGAAAATGGGCCTGCACAGAACATTTGGCCATGACAAGGGCTTGCTTTTTTTTTTTTTTTTTTGAGGAAAGGAGAATGGGGAGACACGAGGTCTCTGCCAGGAAAGGATGAATAGGCAACCCTGGAAGAGTAGGGACAAGGATTATTGCCCAGCCCTGGGAACAGCTGCCTAAAACATTCTTGTGATTCCCTAATTGATTGGACATGGCATTCAAAATAGCACATTACAGAAAGGCAAGACACAAAAATGCTATCAAACTCAGCAAAAGGTTGTCTCAAGCCCAGCCAACGATGAATTAGCTGGGTACAGCACTTCAAAAAATGGCAAGTACTGTAAAAGTAGTAGCATTATTACAGCATTATTAAGAAGATATTTCTTAGCAGACAGGAGCTTGGCACTATCTGTCTAGACGGGTAGATGGGTTTGGAGTCGAACTTTTTTTTTTTTTTTTTTTTTTTTTTTTTTTTTTATTATTACCGTATCCACTTCCATTTATTAAAAGCAAACTGTTCTGTCCATGACTCATGCAGCTTAGCTGTCTGCATGGCAATGAAACAAAATTCTCCTAATTAAGAGCGATCACTGTGAGACAGCAGATGAAGGTAAGATTTAGAAATCAGACCCAATCTTCTATTTCTGTCTTCCCTCACTGCAAACATAATGCCCACAGACCTCGAATTGTCCACTATTTCCACTGCCTTCAAATACATAAGAAGTAAACCTTCAGGTGAGCTATCCCTTAGTGCAACGCCAGCGACACAGCACGTCAGATTTATTCTTGACAGGGGTTTATTGACCTCAGTGCAGGAATTTATGTGGCCTGTCGTTTGAAGTAAGTCTCCCTCTGCCTGTCAGTGCCAAATCCACCTCATTTTAAGACTACTGAAGGAACAATCAGTAAATTTGGCCCCAGTGCTTCTGCAGCTGAAATCCTGCCTATAGAAGATTTACTGCAATTAATTCAGCACTGCCCTTTGCCACTTTCGTATTTGTAGCTACTTTCTGACTGAGAGCATTAACTGGATTATCAAGCAATTACCTCCTGCTGCAGTTCTCCAACTCCCATCATGAACCAAAAGTAACCAAAGTTTTTATGGATCTAAGATGCTTTTGGATGTACCTGAGGCTGTGCCAAAACCGGACAGGAATTAGTTTTCAGATAGAGTAATACACTGAAGCTTTTTATCTCAGTAAAGTTTTCATTTTTAATTTATTTTGTCTATGCATAATCTTTAATATGGTTTAACTGTACTCTGATTTCATTTGCATGGACTGTGGCAAACAGAAAATACAGAAAATACGCAATATGCAGTTAACACAGATTTCTTTTAGTTTAAGTAGACTTCCTAAACAGCCTAACAATGAAGGAGGAAAGGACAACTCTTATTTTCTATTGGCAGCTCTAGGACTGAGATCTTCCCAGCTGGTGACCACCTCTACCAAGGTACAACACAGGCTGTTCTCCTTTACTGGGGTGCTTTCTGCTGAGTCCATGAAACTCTGTTTTTTTGTTCTCCTTCCCACAGTACATGCTGTTTTCATAGAATCATAGGGACCTTAAAGACCATCTAGTTCCAGCCCTCCTGCCATGGGCAGGGAGAAATTCCACTGGACCAGGCTACTCAAAACCCCATCCAACCTGGCCTTGAACGCTTCCACGGATGGGGCCTCCACAGCTTCTCTGGGCAACCTGTTCCAGCGCCTCACCACCCTGACAGTAAAGAATTTCTTCCTAATACCTAATCTAAATCTACCCTCTTCCAGCTTAAAACCATTACCCCTCATCCCATCTCTACACTCCCTGATAAAAAGGTCCCTCCCATCTTTCCTGTAGGCCCCCTCTAGGTACTGGAAGGTTACTATAAGGTCTCCCAGGAGCCTTCTCTTCTCCAGGCTGAACAATCCCAACTCTCTCAGCCTGTCCTCATAGGAGACACGCTCCAGCCCTCTGATCATTTTTGTGGTCCTCCTCTGGACTCTCTCCAACAGGTCCATGTCCTTCTTAGGCTGGGGGCCCCAGAGCTGGATGCAGTACTCCAGGTGGGGTCCCACCAGGGCGGAGCAGAGGGGCAGAATCACCTCCCTCGACCTGCTGGCTTTTCCTCTACTTGTGGGGTGTTAAAACAGGAAAGCAGATACCTTCCTCCCCCCTTTTCCATGCCACCAAACCCAACCTTGCATTTTAGTTACAAAACTGTCTTTAGCCCTCCTAAGTCTTCTTTTCATGAAGCACCTAACTCAGAGGAGGATTTAAGCAAGAGTTTACCTTGAGCATAAGCTAAAGTCTCACTGCCTCAAAGGAGAATCAATGCTCGTATTTATTAAGTACCATCAAATATAGAAATGCCATCCTGAATCATAACTGTCTTCTACAAATCTCTTTTTTAAGATACCTCTTTCTCATGACACCTATAATAAAACAACTCTCAGTGGCCAGGTTAACAGGCACAGCTCCCAATTGCTTTTATATCATTTGTCTTGGTAAGCTGCAAGGTTTACCAGGGAGGGAAGGCACTTTAACGAGCGTTTGCATAGCACCCAACACAGTTCACCTCTCATCTTAATGAAGGTTAATAGCAATTAAGGGAAGCACTACTAGGCTTTTACTCAAAATACAATGAATAAATATGCTTACCATAATACTAAAGTGTTATTGAGAAAAGGTAAGAAGTCCTGCTCAAGAATGACCACAATTATCCTATGTCTGTGTTGGCTTACAGTTACACATGCTAAGATGTCACAGGTTGTTTTTCTACTGGTTAAAAAGATTACTTTAGTTCCAAGGATTCTTTACAATTAAACCAATTCTCACCCAGCATGTCTGAAGAAGACTTTTAGGTACCTTGGCTATCTTTCCTGTCAAGACTATGCCTCTCCACTTTTATTCTCTCAGAGCGCTAGAAGAGTAGAAAACCCACCTCCGAGGTTTGACAATAAGTCAACTTTACTCTAGTTCCGGGCTGGTGTTTTTAATCTATTAAATACGCTTATTGAAGAAAACAACAAGAAAGCAAAACCCCAAAATATACAGTGCCATTTCTCCATCTCTAGTTAGAGAACTGCACATTTGTTCCCAGTATGCTGCCCCTTCTTGCTCTTTACTTCTTCCCTCGCACAATGTTTTAAGACCCAGCAGAAGTGGCTGCTCTTCACAAACCAAGGGCACGGGTCTGTGCCCAGGCTGCGCCTGGCTGCTCCAAGCCCACCCAGCCAGAGGTAGCCCTTGCTCCTCGCAGCCTGCCACGCTTTCCCAGCCAGCTAAAGGTCTGCATTACCAACAAGGAGCAAAGACCCCATCTTTCCCCCCGTTCCCTGACTGCTCCTTCCCACCTCTGTCCTGCCCCCTTCACCAAGTCACTACAAGCATTTATTAAGGCCATGGGAAGCAGGAGGCAAACCCATCTAAGTTAAAACTAAAAAGGGAGGAGACGATAACCTTGATCAATTCCTCACCACGATTCCCCATGAGATCTCATCAATATGAGACTGAGAACGGGTGGGGGGGTGGTGTGACATGAGAAGTGGAGATGACGGCAGAGTCACACCGCCGCCTCTTCTGGCAGCCAGGCCAGCCTGTGCTGGCTTCAGGCTGTGGTGTTGGCCATCAGCCTTTATTTATGTCAGTGACTGCTCAAAATGATATCCCGAACCTTCAGCCCCTGCCTGACCAGGCTTGCAGGGACCAGCCCACCTCCGGCTAACCGACCGACCGCCTCTGCGCACAGCCAGGAGCTCCTCCACCTCATGTTTATAGCTGCTCAGACGCTTTCAAGAAGCATTACCTTTTAAAAACATGCTCTAATTCTGTTTGCAGTTTAAGTCTCACATTCGGTTGAGGGGACAGTGCCAGTAAAACTGAGTTGAAGGTAGCGAGAAGAGCAGAAACCCATCCCTTCCCTCTGCTTCGACAGCTTACTCCCCCTGCAACTCACTCTCACTGGCAGTACTCCTGGAGGAAAAATAGCGGGTACCAATCCAGGCTCTTCGGGTCTCTCCCTTGGCAAAATACACTACCATGCCTTAAAGGCAGGTGTCCTGTGTGCGCCCAGCATACCGTATCCTGGGCTAGAAAAGTAGCAGTGAGTCACACTCCACTGGTTTCTCTCTAACTGAAAGGCAGCTAATTCCTAACTGGAGGCAGACCTGCAATGCAATTTGGGGGGGGGGAGGTGGGCAGGAATCTAGGTTTGTATCTCTTAACAGCTTAGAAATGTTACTGTTACGTTAAAAGAGAGAAAAAAGCCTGCCAACCATATCATGTTTAACTCGCAGCTTTAAACTACACAAATTTCACTCACCCCAGTGACAAATGATATATATTTGTCCCCTAGGCACTGAAAAATATCCAAGAAAGGCATCTCAGCCTCTCACCCTTTTGAAAAGCTTTTTACGCTTTGCAAATAATGAGTATCACGAACGGCGTTTCACAGTGCAAATGTTTGATTTACCACCCATCCCCTGAACCAGTAATTTTAGGAGAGGGTTTGCTCGGTCGCCACCAGGTTGCTCCCGGTCAGCCTGTGTGCAAACATCTGTCCGGCTGCTCCCAGAGAGACACACGCACGGCCCAAAGTTGCCAAGCAACATCCTCAATGCCTTAAGCATCGGGCCAACTCGCCCGCTTTAAAAAAGTTGCTTGGAAATAAGGCTGATAGGAAAGCACGAGCTTACGTAAGGATCCTGCATTGAGAAGAGGTGCTCCGCCTCTTTCCCAGAAAATTTCTGGGCGCACACTTTGTTCTTGGTAGTAAAACGAACGTAGCAACTCCTGGCATCGCCGCCAAAAAAAAAAAAAAAAGAAATACAGAAACAAACAAACAAACAAGAAAGAAATAATCTGTCTGCTGGAGTTCCTAAGATTGAAATTGAAATCTAGACAAAAATTTCAGTGAAAAAAATCAGTTTTCTGGGTGACAACAGATAAAGTATACTGCCTTCCCATCCCTTACCCAAATCAAGGAACAGGCAAACATTGATTCAGCATCTCTCAGGGCCAACACAGTGCCACTGATCACAGTCAAAGGTAAGCACGTCTCAGCGGTTTCAAACAAAATACAAAACTAGTATATTTGCAAAAAGCCTGTGAAGAGATCCAGGCTGCATTCTCCCCCGCATTTGAACTCACTTTGCTCAAGCGTCAGTCAAATTATTTTCAAGGTCCTCTTTAATATACCAATCGGAGCAGCCAAACACCCACTTATCAAGGTTTTAATGCTAGCTCCTCTCCCAAAACAAAGTAACAAACAGAAAGAGTGGGACTGGAATCTCTACTGCAAGATAAAAAAAACATGTTAATAGTGTCAGGGCTTACAAACAGTGCCGGTCCTCAGTTTCGCTGATGAGATCATCGTGACTGATCACATCAGTCTGCGCTTTGCTATCTTGACCCATGAAGCTGCTCAGGAAGAATTTGCAATTGCCATTGCACCTATTAACATGTACCATCAAACATCAGTGTTCTTAACAAAAACAACCAGAGCTCACGGTATTTGGAATTGTCCTGACGCTTCAGGTCCTAGACAAGTGCAGTAATGCTGTAAAAGGAGTATTTTCACTTTAAGACGTCGTTTTCTCCTGACAAGACATATAACCACAGAAATAATCAAAGCCACAAACATTTTCTCAAAGGAAAAACATGCTGGCATTGATACTAAGCATTGCATTTACACAATATGCAGCACACAGTTGTTTCCTTTGCAATTTTAAGAAATCTCTGTTAGTCAATTAGTTTGGAATAAAATGTACCAAAATCCTCCAATTCTGACTTTGGTACTGAATCCATTTCTGGAAGTTTGAGCGATTTTACTGCTTTTCATAGAGCAGCTAATCCATAACTTAAGAGTTATTTTAAGTGGAAGAAAGAAATTAAATAGAAAAGCAAGCAAGCCAGGTAAATGAACTCATGAAACAGCCTTCAGAGGGTTCAGATGACTTCAATGAGTTGCTCTCCTATGTTGCTTTCGCGTTTTGGGGAGAAAAGTTGGAGAGAGCAACATTAAGTATGGGAAAGGTTCTGTTCTTAAGGTTTCATTATCGCTCCTTGTCCTCTACACTCCATCCTTACCACCACCAAGCCCAGCGCTCCGACTCTCCCTTTAGGTATTTCTGTCAGGCGAGAGAGAGCATATGCAGCAGCTATACGCACGCTGACAGGCGGCGCCGCACATGCTGATCGTCTATCAAAACACACGCTTTGATTAGTCAAACAGGCAACCCGCCTGGCTACGGCTGAGCTCACGCCAAAGCAAAACATTTCCCCGAGAGAGGCAAGGTTTGCCTCTAGACTCTTCTAGATCACCACGGCTACACCACCACCGCCGCCGCCGCAATTTCTCTTACCACCACACAGGGTGGGTTTGAATGCACAACATCAAAGATGCTGTAGCAGTGTCTCGCGGTATACAGAGCCTCCGTGTCTTTCCCTCTGCCACCCACCCTCTGCTTTGCATTAAGCATACAAAATCCTGCTTTATTTTCTCCTTTTTGGGGGGATTCTGGCACTCTTTGAAGGATCCTGAAAGTGATTATACAGATGAAATCTGAACTCTTATTTCTCATGTTCCACGTAACCAAAAAGGCAGGAGATAGAGTGGCTTATTCTTGGAGAACTCGGCCTCGAGTTTCCACCACAACTGCGGCAACATATTTCTTGGAGTGCAGGAGCGCCAAAACCTTTCAGACAGCAAGACCTTTTTTGTGCAGTACTCTGAAAGGAGCTTCAAAGAAAAAGTCTTTCCATGTCATCAGTAAATTGCTCACTGGCAGGTCTTTGTTTTCGGGTTTTTTTGGTTTGTTTTTTTTTTTTCCTGTTTTTAGTGAGCAGTAAATAATAACAACAACAACAACTACCACTACTACTACTTATAATGAACATTTATTAGAATAACGTGATAAAAAGTCTACCCTTCGGGAGAAACAGATTTTCTCTACTCCACAGTTCCCATGACATCAAGTACTCGGACGTATGTCCACTACTACATTTAAAGTAAGGACTTCTAATGTTAAACTCCCCAATGACTAACTTACAAACTAAAGCACACCAAAATTTTGTTTTCCTGTAATTGACTGGGATCTTGAAATGCACATGAATTGTGAGATCTCTTGCAAAGGCTGCATCACCAATGTGGATATTTTATTCACTTACCTTCTTCAAAGCCTCACTAAAGCTAAAATTATGTTCCACATTGTCATTTATCAATTTTATTTAGACTAATCAAATAAAAAATGTTCACTTCGCAACTTCCCAGACACCCCATTACGTGGCGTGTCTAAAAGTTTGTATAGAATTCATCAGTCAATGAAGTTAGCAGAGCAACATTCGCCAGGCAATTATGACATCTGGAAAACTTGCCATAAACCAGCAGTTATCGTGCATTATATACGTGCAAACTGAGCTATTATGGTAAGATTACATAGCACATTACATCTTATTCTCTTATCTTCTAGGTCCTTAATACCCTCAAGCTTGTATACCAGGAGTACAGCAACTGCTCTTAACCACTTCTTGTTACCTTTTTTTAGTGTCTGAAACCTATAAAGCACTTTCATTGTGTATGGGTGGTGTAGAAAAAGTCAAGTCAAGCTGACAGCTGACTTGAAAGCAAATGCAGAATGACGGCTACTGGGAGAAGCTAGGATGCAAAGCGGTAGGGCAAGAATTCATGGTACCCTGTTCAAACTTCACTAATTCGCAATGTAAACATTTCTGATGTGAAATACAGATGAAGTAACTCTCTCTCTCTCTCTCTGAAAGAAGTATGTGTTTAGATTCCTTTGCTTGGTTAAACAAAAACTTCAAAATACATTGGCCTGCACTGCATTAGCTGAAAGAAGAAAACCACTACCAAAGATACTGGGTTCAAAATTTGTCTTAGGACTCCACACTCCAGACCATGAAAAGTTTAGTTGTATAAACCATCTGAAAACAAAATTAAGATTTCCAGCAGGAAAAAAGAAAAAGAGTTGTTCTTCCTTATTTACAAAAGAAAAGGAAAGTGATGAAAAATATGAAAATTTTTGAAACCTCTACAGCAGTTGTTTACCAAGTGTAAAACTTATTAAGTTAAGGATAAGGAATTTTTTGGGTATAATTTCCTTAGACAACAGATAGTAGTTATAGCTATACTTAGGCAATCCCAAATATTTGAGAATTTTACATAGGGGAACATCTGTATACTGTGTGTACAGAGATGACACATTTGAAGTGGAACGTGAGAGAGAAACAACAGCTGCTCGCAACTGCGCAGCCAACATTGAGCTTGGACAGGCCCAGGGAGCACCTCCACCTTCTGGGTCACCAAGCTGGAGACCTGTAGTGAGAGCTCATCTCCACAGCTGTAACCCCCAAGCGCAAGAGGGCTGGAGAGATGAACGACACAGCCAGCGTCTTGGGTATCTGGCCAAATACTTGCCTAAACACGACTCCTGGATGATACCAGGAAAGAGATCACAAGGAAGTTTGTATTTTAAGTACTGGGATGTGGTCAACTTGGCATGTTATGAAGGATCAATAACGAATTAACCCAAGAAAACCAGATTCTGTGGAAGAGATGAGCTGCAAATACCTACTAGCAGAGAGGACTAAAACCAGCCTAAATTCTTATCAGAGAAAGCATTTTGAAGGCACTGCAATGTAGCAGTACTGTCATTTTCAACTGTATTGTATATTCTCTTTCCCAATTTTCCAATGTTCCTATACCAGTTTCTATGCTGTTTCTATACCAGGTTCTCTTTATATACAGATATTTTGGGAAATAAAAACTACCAGGTCCTTCCGAGAGTTTCAATTCCCCCTTCTTCCTCCCACCCACATCTTTACATCTCCTGGTTTTGCTTAAGCTTCATGGCTCCCAAGAGCAGTAGAGTAACTTGTGGAAGGGAAGCAGAGTGGTAACAGTCTGCTACCAGAATAAGAAAATTAAACACGGAAAGGAGAGGTGGGATGAATCACACTGAGTTGTGTGACATTTCTTAACTCACAAAAAAATTAACTTTTTAAAAATTTTTGGTTACTAACAGCAACCCAACATTGTATAACTCAGACTCCCCAGTGGACAACCAGTATAAACTATTCGGATTTGCTCTTATCCAGGCTTGTTATATCTCTGTAGACTATAGTCTTCTTTACTGTTTGTAGTCTTCAGTGTACTGCGGTAAAGTTTGTTTTCTAGCATAAAAGAAACTCAAACTAATCATGTGCATGAGAATGAAAAAAAAAAAAAAGACATTTTGTACCAGTGTTCATCATTACACTGAGAATGCGCCAACCTATTTGAACATCTATTATGTTTACTGGTAAATGATTTTAGGAGGTTAAGTTATTATAAGCAATAGAAGGATTTTCATGACAAGCAAGAGCAAGCAGTTTGCTGAAATGAACAGGTTTAAAATCTGATTTGAAAGCTGGATGGAATGTGAGCGCATTGGTTGGAGGGAAGGAGGGGGCAGGCAGAAGCAGCCCTCCCTCCTCCAAACCCATTTCCTAATGCATATTCTGCTCTCAGGCAGCATCCAATAATTATATCAGATTTCGCCAGATCATTTCTCTGCCTAAACAGTTGTGGTGTTTATAAAACTAGGAATTAAAGTATCATTATAAAATACATAAATAAGCAGACCCTCTGCTTTTCTGCACGTAGGTTATTCTTGGTAGTGTCGGTGCTACTGAAATGCCTCATCTTGACACATTCTTTTCCACTTAAGAAAACCAAACCATTGGGAAGCAAGAGACACTTTCTAAACCTCTGTTTGAAAATCTTATCATTCACTCCACAAGAGCCTAAAACAAACAGACTATCAGGAATCCCAGAGAATACAGCAGAGGTGAAAAAAAATTAATAAAAACAGTTATATCTATAGTATCTGCTACAGTAGTTATGCATAAGCAAACAGGATACGCCCCCCTGCAACAGAACAGGTCTTATCTTGACAACTCAATGGGTGAAGTCCTGGATCATCAAAACAGGCTGGAAAACTCATCAGTTTAATGATGCAAGGGTGTTACCACCCTGTGCAGTCTGATAGTCCTGGCGGTCAAGCGGCTGGTGCAACAAATCCAACAGAAATACAGTGTCAAAGATAAACAGTACATTGGCTGACTGTTCCGTTTTACAAACTAGACAAAGATAATTTTAATAGCTGTACAGTTGTATAAATACGCGCTATGGGAAGTTAAGTTCTGACTCCATCCTCTTATTTGTGTTTTACCCAACAGTAGTAAATGTAGGACTGGAGCATCTCTCTTATGAGGAAAGGCTGAGAAACCTGGGTCTCTTTAGCTTGGAGAAGAGAAGGCTGAGAGGGGATCTCATCAGTGCTTATACATATCTAAAGGGCAGGTGTCAAGAGGATGGGGCCAGACTCTTTTTCAGTGGCTCCCAGTGACAGGACAAGGGGCAACGGGCACAAGCTGGAACACAGGAAATTCCGTCTCAACACGAGGAAAAACTTTTTTCCTTTGATGGTGGCAGAGCACTGGAACAGGCTGCCCAGAGAGGTTGTGGAGTCTCCTTCTCTGGAGATATTCAAAACCCGCCTGGATGCATTCCTGTCCAACCTGCTGTTGGTGAACCTGCTTTGGCAGGGGGAGTTGGACTAGATGATCTCCAGAGGTCCCTTCCAACCCCCACCACTCTATGATTCTGTAGTAAGGGTGTAATCCACTGATGAATTTTTAAAAATGCCTCTATTTTTCTTCTTTTTTTTTTTCCAAATAAAGGGGAAAAAAAGCACATTCAAGAGAAACAGCTATTTTATGCCTAGTAATGAAGTAATTATTACAAAATACATACTCATCCCAAATGTATTCTAGCATATGATTACAGCCTATTTGATAATTCAATTCCAGATGCAGTCGATATTTGAAAATTACACACACTCTTGCACGGAAAAGGCAGTAAGCATGTTTAACATGGGTAGTTAGTGCAATCACAATAATTTCTCATTCAAGTTATGTGCGCAAGTTGATTTTACGCAGAGCTCTCAGCATTAGACCCGTTAGACCCCCCCCTTCACCCCTGCAGCATATGAAGGTCAGCTGCTTTTAGCGCCGGAAATTTAGTGAAACAGCTTGGTTTGTTATTGCATTGGAACTGGTTTTAGTCAGGGCAGCTCGCAGCTAAATGGCAGGCAGAACAAGCAAATTCAATTAAAATAGCTCTGAGGCAAAGAGGAGACGAGTGTATTAGGAAAATATAAATGGGAATTTAAATGGGTGTTACAAGAGCACAAGCAGGCCGTAACACAACCTTGTCTTTCCCTCTTTCATACCCGTGTTTTTCTCTTTAACACTGAAGAATATTTTTAAATAGACTGCTCTGTTTCACACTATATCTTATCTTGGCCTACAACGAGCAGTCAGAATAGCCAGAGTTTTCACCAGTCCTGCCACACCAACTCTTCCTTGTAGAGGAGAACTTGCAAAATGCATGGTCTGGAGTATTCCTCGTTCCCAAGCTTAATTTTTGTTCTCTGCTGCAGAGAGAAGGTGCACGGAGCATCCTTTCCGCCGGGCTGCGGGGGCGGGCGTGCAGGCAGGGAGGCGAGCTGGGTGCAGGCAAGGAAAGAGCTGCCACCAGCCCCTACGCCAAGGAGAGGGGAAAGCGGGGCGCAGCCCCGACGGCTCCAGGGCTGCTCCGCCAGCAGCTTCAGAAATGAGTCTGCAAGTTATTCAGGCTGGCAAGAACACTGCTGATATTCACAGATTCATGCGCATGGCCACAAAAGCCTTTCTTTTTTTGTTTTAAATCACTGCAAGACACTGGTCCACATGTTGTCAAGGATAACATAACATTTTCTTGGGCTCACTCAGGATCAGAGCAGTTTGGGACTTCTTCTCTACAGCCTGTTTTATTCTAATGAGTCCTAGAGAAGAATGCCACCCATGCTTCCCCAACAGCCAGGGTCCTCTGGACTAGGGCTCATCTGTGCCGTGCTTTGCAATTAATTACTCAAATTCCTTCCCTTCATCATTGCTTGTGGCACCATGTTTATCTCCCAACTGCAGAACACTATCTAGATAAGGGAAAGTCAAACCCATTTTAGTCCCACCAGATACCAGGCAGTCCTACACGACACAGAAGAGAAGCAGGAATAAAATTAACATTTTCATTATATTCAACTACTTCTGTATCTCTCAATGAAAGGGTTTTTAAACTCAACTGTATAGGTGTTTTCATAACATCTACATCTCTCTTCCAAAAACAGCCTTAAGAAAAATTGGCTTTCAAATGGGTCTCTGTTACCACACTAGCTGTAATGTGCAGCTACATCCTTCTGCGCCAGTGCTAGATCAGATATCAGGACACATCCAAAGTACTGATTCAGTTGTTTCTGTGTTTCTGTGACTCTTCTGTAGGTTTTTTTTGTTGTTTTTTTTTTTT
>VYXH01000463.1:15053-31469 GCA_013397275.1 Burhinus bistriatus | reverse complement strand
CCCCCCCCCCCCCCCTTATTTATAGCTTTTTCTTTCAGGTTAAATAGGCCAGGACTAATTACATCTTCTTCACGACCTGCACTACTTGAAACCATGAATCATTTCTACTCTTTCCCACTCCTTGTCTCTATTTTAGCACTCTCCTTCCCTAACAGGGTGACAGAAGTGATTAGACTGCTCCAGACCCAATTATCATGTGGCAGAACCACCTTTCCAACCTCATGTTCTCGAGACTTTGCTTTCCTTTTTAACTGCTGCCATAAACTCTGCAACTGCTTTCCCAAGTACAGCAAAGCATCTCTCCACTAGATTGTCCTCAACTTTGCCATTTTGCGGTGCAGAGGGACTACTCAGCATTTGCTTTGTCACTTTAGGCTCTCTTATGCTCAGCAGAGGGACTTGGTGGCCACAGCAGCACCTGTTGTTTAAGAGCTTCCCCTGGTGCCGACAGCCCCCCGCCTGCAGTTCAGCATCATGACCAAATCCAGCCTTTCTGAGGTTTGTCCCTCCTCCATAAAGCTTCATAGACTCATAGAATCATTTTGGTTGGAAGGGACCTTTAAGATCAAGTCCAACCATAAACCTAACACTGCCACGTTACCACTAAACCATGTTCCTCAGCACTACATCTACATGTCTTTTAAATACCTCCAGGGATGGTGGTGATTCACCCACTTCCCTGGGCAGCCTGTTCCAATGTTTGATAACCCTTTCGCTGAAGAAATTTTTCATAATATCCATCCTAAACCAGCCTGGCACAATTTGAGGCCATTTCTTCTTGTCCATTCGCTTGTTACTTGGGAGAAGAGATTGATGCCCACCTCGCTACAACCTCCTTTCAGGTAGCTGTAGAGAGTGATAAGGTCTCCACTCAGCCTCCTTTTTTCCAGGCTAAACAACCCCAGTTCCCTCAGCCGCTCCTCATAAGACTTGTGCTTTAGACCCTTCACCAGCTTTGTTGCCCTTCTCTGGACACGCTCCAGAATCTCCATGTCTTTCTTGTAGTGAGGGGCCCAAAACTGAACACGGTACTTGAAGTGCAGCCTCATCAGTGCCAAGGAGAGGGGCATGATCACTTCCTTAGTCCTGCTCACCACACTATTTCTAATACAAGCCACCTGGGCACACTGCTGGCTCATATCCAGCCAACTGTCAACCAATACCCCCAGGTTCTTTTCTGCCAGTCAGCTTTCCAGCCACACTTCCCCAAGCCTGTAGCATCGCATCACCACAAGCGATCTTGGGAGTCGACCAGAAGGCACTGGTGCAGCTCCGCCACGGGGCCACATTGGGGGAGGGGGATGACTCTTTGGGGGCCATCCCTCCCTCCCCTGCCAGCATCAAACCAAACCATCTCCCTTGGCTGTGAGACACCATCACTATGATCATGCCGGACATGGTAAGCATGGGTTCAAAGTCCACGTCTCGCAGATCCAAAGCAAGAATGACAACAAGGTGTCCCAACCCATTACCTGGTGGGTGACAACAGAAACCCCCTGTATGGCCTTTGTGGTCAATTTTAGCCTCAGCTAGAAGTACAGTGTTGGTTACCATGCACACTGGTTTCTGCATGGTGCAGTGCCTGAACTGACGACATTGTATTATTAGGCACTCCAAAAGGAAAAATACTGCCTTGTCTTTTCCATCTATAGTTTTACAAATAGGTTTTAAAGGCATAGCAGCAGTTTACTTTTGGACCAAATTTAATTTTGTTTAAAGAGAGAAAAGGCTTTTTACAGAACTTAAGGACAACGCCGGTATTTCCAAGGTTTTTTTTTAGAAATTGCAGTGTAACCAGTACTTCTAAATCAGTAATAAGATTTAAAAAAAAAAAAAAACCAAAACAACACAAGATACCTAGTGATCTACTGGACCACTGTAAGACCCAGAGGCCACAAGTGACCCAAATTTACATTTGCTTTCACTGTCCACACTCTAGGAGAAAAACAGAAACTAAATAACACTGAAAAATAAATGGGATTTAATAATGCATTATTTTAAGTCTCAAAAAAATTCAACAGATCAAGAAATAGGTTTTGCCTACAGAAGACAGTATTTAGTGTCCTGCAGGTCCAAGAGGTCCAGTAGGTCCACCCCAACACTACTAGCTCTGTGGGGTTGAGAGACCAAGTTTACACCTATATGGGACTGGAAGATCAGAGGTTGCCAGCTACATCAATGTCTCAAAAGAAGAAAAAAAAAAATTTACAAGAGTTGTCAAGAAAGCGGAAAGCGCGTGTACGTATACATGAACACCCCCCCAACTGCTGGCCACCTTCCTACGCCCAGTGAAACAAGCACAGCTCAAGGCTGGGAGGCTCCCGGGCCGTGCCAGGGCTCAGCAGGGCTGTCCCACACCTAGGGGGGTTTCACCACCCACGTGGCACTTCCACGGGTGCCCTCTTCAGCCACTGCTCCCGACCCTTTCCCCCACCACGCGGGTACTCCGGCACCCTGTCGCAACGGCTCCCCATTTCCACGCAGCCAAGAATCATCTCCCTGCTCCTTCCCGGCACCAGATGGTTCCCATTAACTTTGTCCATGCTCAGCTCACAAGTGTCAACCGGAAAGCCCAGATCCCAAACATTTTACCAATGAAACAATAACGGGCTTTTTGCCAATGCCATGGGACTGGATCCCAGCCCCTGCTCTGCACCACTCCAGCAACAGATGGAAAACAAGCCAAGAGCTGCCTTGGGAGTTGGGTCAGGGATCTCCTCCACCTTTGTAAAGGGCAGGCGGCTCTTCAGCTCTCCAGACCCCAGCCCTCAAGGTGAGTGACCACGGGGGCAAGTCACATAACCCCACCGTGCCTTTGGGTCGCAGCAAAGGTCTGCAACATCCCCGCGGAGGCAGGGAGGCAGGGAGGCAGGGGATACAGCTCAGGCATACAGCCGCGCTCAGCCCGGGCACGGTGCCCGCCTGCCTCTTTCCTCATCGGTCTCAAAGCGTGGCTGCAAGGTGCCCGAGAGCTCAGGCTAAAAGCTTGTTAAAGTGGCCTCAAACCTCCCTTTAACTAGAAGAAAAAACGCAACCCGACAAAACCCCACTGTACCAATAATTAAATATAGTCCTCAGGTGGCCCAGGTTTTCCTCACTGCAGATTTGCTGCTGTGCCCTCCCAGCTAAACATTTCTGAGTCCCTGGCTCTTCAGTTTCAAGTGTAAAAGGCAAATCTGTGTTCGGTCTTAAGCATTTCAACTTTCTCTGTCTGATCCCATTGCAACAAAAAACTGGAAGTTGCTTGGATGCATTAACACCACCTTGAACATATGAAATTTTTTTTTCCTTCTTCATGTTTCTTGTCTCTATTTCACAGCATTATTTATCATCAGGGCACTGGAGACATGAGACAGTAACTATCAAATACTTTTCTATTTTAGTTTAAATTAGGTCAAAGTGTGATATCCCTTTTAATAAAAAAAGAAAAATTTAAGTAGCCTTTACCAGAGGATTAAATATTACAAAACCTGAAATATTAAGAAAAGAGTAAAAATAAAGTACAGAACCCCATGTGCTTCTTTGGAGAAGCATTACATGTTGGAAAACTATTCTGTTGACTGGATATTAATATCCAGTACACAATTTAAAAATTCATTACTTATTAAAAGAGCTCTGCAATTAGCTTTCTAATTCTGATTTTATAGACTAGCATGCTGGTTTCTAACATGCCCCATCAAACAGTGTGAAAGTATATATAGGAACCAACCACAAAATACTCCAGGCTCACATTATTGCCATGCTGGTTTAATTTCTTTTTAGCCACGTGCCATCTAATAAAAGGATTATTTTAGCTTCAGGCGCATATGCAAGACAGACGCAGTGTTTCAGGTTGCCATTCGCATACGGACTGTATCGAGAAACGTCTCATTCTAGATAATTGTCAGCGAAAGCGATGCCTATCGCAATTCCTCCTCTATGTCCTTTATCCACACTGCAAGGACATTCAAGAAAAGGAGCTGGAGTCTAATCTTTAATTTAAACACTAGATGGAGCCACTTCCCAAGACTGCGAAACGAAAGCTCTCCTCGCAGCAAATTCTGACCAGCCTATTGCAATATCTGGCCATGCATAAACATGACAGAACTCAAACAGCTGCTGTGACTGTCGTTACCGCAAAAACATATACTGGCCAGCAATTCTAGCTCTGCATAAAGAGACAGGCTTTAATACCGGGCAACTGCAAAAAGAATTTATATTCCTCTACAGATACATTAGCTTGGTTTAAAAGACCCGCAATACTTGGATAAACTAGGCACATCATGTACCATGTGACAAACATAATGCTGGGTTGAGAGAACTACGACTGAGTGTGGTATCTCTATTTTGACAATAAGCTCTACTGATTCTGACTAGATGAGAACTTCGCACACATAAATTTATATTATATAGGAAGAATCCTTTTTCAGTTGGTTTGAATTAGTTCTAACAAGAAAGCTCATTTGTGGTGTTTGATAAAATGCCGTCTCTCTCAAATGAAACATACTACACATTTAACTAGAGACATGCGAGCTTAGGCGTTAAAAACAGGATGCGACAACACCAAACCTCAGTACAACTATTCTGGTGAGAAAGAAAAAAAAAAAAAAGAAAAAAAAAGAGAGCCAGGTTGCCAAGATCCAACTTGAGCAGCCTGACAGTTCCTGGATAAATCCATTTATCTCAGGCTCCACCGCAAACATCTGCCACTTGTGCAGTGTTTTGGCCACCCTCTGGAGTGGCTTCACAAAGCAAAGGGCAGGCAGAAATCGCAGGCAGACAACCCTTGGCCTTTCCTTCGCTTGCCGAAGGACATGCTCGCAGGAACAGCTAAAAGCCAAGCAGACAATAAAGTTGTGCAAAGCCTCGGATGCGATTCCCAGCAATGCAATTCTGCTGACAGCCGAGCTATTGCTGATTGCTTTAACCTTTGCTCAGTCCGGGCCACTGCCTTCACCTAACTCTTTTCCTAACAAACCTATGGTAATAGCTTCATCAAGGTTAAGATAAGCACGAAGGCAGTTAGCTTTACCACAGAAGACTACCTTTTGCTCACAAACAGCCACCCATCCTGCTCAAACAAAATTAACCACAGTAACCCAGCCTGCCTTAGGGCATTTTTTTTTTTTTTTAATCCCCTGGGAGGAGAGATGAAGGCAATTGTTACTAACCCAAGTTCACCAACTTGGATCCTAACTGCAATTTCCAGAAGGAAAAATACAGTGTCTGTAAAAAAAGGTGCAAGTTTTCCCTCAAGGGCCCTCCTTACTCCTTATTTCTATGAAAGGCCTACATAGCACATTTTCTTGGTTCCGCATCCCTGTGGATGAAAGCTGGTCTTGAAGGGTCTCGCAGATTACCGCTGTGACGCTTTGAAGCCAAGCAAAGGTCTTCAAACAGGAGATGGGCTGCTAGGAGACCGTGGTTGGTACTCACCACCACGCTGACAAGCGGCCGCTGGGCTCCACCGAAGAGCACGCGCAGGACGATGCTCACATCTGCCTGGGCTTGCGACCAAACACGCTGCTGCCATAAAAGCAATGGGCTTTCCAGCTGTAGCAAGCGTACAGTCAGCTCTAATGTTAATACTTCTGTTTATGAACATCCTGGTTTAGCCCTATTACCGTATGTATGTTTGCCAATATACTGGAATGGAACATGTATCTGCTCAATGGGCAGATTGAGTTTTGTCTCAGTTGGTTTTTGGCTTTTTTTGTTTTGTTTTTAATAGTGGCTATAGCAAGCACCTAACATTTCTTTTAAAAGCAAATCTGAAAATAATCAGCATCTGTTTGGCACTTGACCTAAAACCATCTGGGAGAACACGCCCATTTACTTCTAGAGGCTTTTGGTTCAATAGAACAGGGACTTTATTAGCAGGAAGAGTATCTCACCCACCACACAAATTAAGTGTCAGCAAAAGGAGGAGACAATCGAAGTACTAGCCACAGTTGCAGGTTTGACTAAATAGTAATGTTTAACTACTTCCTTATCACAATCTTCCTGTACAACTATAATTTAGGAACCTTTGCCACTGTAATTTTCTCTGCTTCATTTTCTTTACAGCTATGCTTTTATGTGTCAGCCTAAATACTTGTTCATCAGCACTATTATCCATGCCACAACCGACAATGAACAGCTACAGAAAAAAAAACAGAAAAGAAGAAATACAAAGGCTTCGCATATGTATAAAAGAAATCAAAATAAAAGGCAAATTACCCAGTGTAGTATTCAAGGCTGGAGGAAAAGTAGACATAAAGTCACGATAGTTACATGAACGTAACTCTGAAGATAGTCACTGTGCATGCACATGGAGCGGTGCAGCTACAGTCAAGGTAAAGTTAAGGTTCAAATCTGAAGCTTTTAGTTTCTTGCAGCAATAATCCTGATGGTTTTTGGTCTCTGAATACAGAAGGGACAAGACACTGTGGCCTCACCCACCGACCACATCCCATCACAGCTGGGGCAAGACAGGCAAGGACAACAGTTCACTTGCTATGTGGGTGAAAGCTGATGGAATAGTAGTAAAAAAAAGTGCAAAAATAAGTGAAAGCCTTCGAAATCCCACTTGGAGTTATTAACTGTTGCTTTCCATATCCACCTGTATTGCCTCCAAACACAAAGAAGGAAAGTCAATCCATAAATTAAACTAACTCTCTTCCAAGAGGAACAAGAATCAAGCCAACAAAACCAGAAATACAACAGAAAAAAAGAATCAAATCTGGTTAAATGCTTGAATTCATTCACTGGTGCGTTCGTAAGCCATACACTACTAATAAGGCATTTCGTACATTTTATGTTTGTTTTCAATTGTTTGCCAGACTAACTCCAATGTTGCAGGCCATCTTCCTGAAAACACAAAGGATTACTCGGGGGGGTGTCTAAACCATTAGCAGTCCTTTGCTCTTCCAAAGCCGCTGTGGTCATCTCTGACCCATCCACACTCCTCTTCACAGGCTCACCTATTTCATCCTGCCAGGTTGCCTCAGTATCTTGACGGCCTCCCTCTTCCCCCCACTCTCCAGGAGCTCTGTTTGTCTGTCTTCACATCACCACTCGTAAACACCTACCTCGTGTTGGGGAGCTGACTCCCCTGCAGTCCAATCAACCATAGATTTTAATCTGCCTCTTATTCACACTCCCACATAGTTTTTGAAGGACTGGGAATAGCTGTAGCCCAATCTTTAAAAAAAAAAAAAACCAAACATAAAACCAAACCCCAACTAAACAAAAAATTTCACAAAGACTGGAAGCCTTCTACATGAAGAATCTAGTTCTCCTGAAGTCTGCTCCCATGAGGTAAGTGAGGCTTGTTAACTGATATAAAGAAAAGTCAGCCAATTATTTCCAAGACTCTGGAAACTAGTGATACAGCTACTGTTGCTGTAAAACAAATAGAATCATTGAGGCTGGAAAAGACCTTTAAGATCATCAGGTCCGACCATTAACCATACAGCATACAGTTTCTTCAGAAGCAGCAAGTGGCAGGTTTCAGTTGCTTTGCGCAATTAAAAACAAAAAGCAACAAACGTTCCGAGAGGGCCCCAGACAGCAGCACCGCAGAACGAGCACGGCCAGATGCTGCATTCCTCCTCCTGTTACAACAGCCGCCGCCAGCCTTGCTGTTATCGCAATGCCCTCCACGACCCTGCTGCTTTACTCATCTTCCAAGCAGAAAGGCCCCTCTAAATTCAAGTGGTTTTTAATGGATCACAGGATAATTCAGGCTCGGAGGGACCTCAGGAGGTCTGCGGTCCAGGCTCCTGCCCCAAGCAGAGCCAGCTGTGAGATCCAACTGGGTTGCGCAGGGCTTTGTCCAGTTGGGTCTTGAAAAGCCCCAAGGACGGAGACTGCATAGCTTCCCTGGGCAAACTGTGCCCCTGCCTGGCTGGCTGTCCTCGGGGTGAAAAAGCTTCTCCCTGTAACCAGTGTGAACCCCTCTCGTTTCAACCGGTGCCCACTGTCTCTCGTCCTTCCACCATGCACTGCTGGGAAGAGCCTGGGGTGACATCAGTTCTACTCTTTCAGTGAAAGGAAATCAATCCTTATACTTTTAGCTCTGATATTCAACTGTTTACGCAAAGTAGGCTTTGCTCTTTGATTTAGATTGCTGTTTCAGATTTTAACTTCGCTAACTGCATTTGCCAAAGATTCAAATATAACCAAGTCAGAGCTAAAGTGAAAAATAAATCTAGGAACAAAACTTGGGTGGAAATGCTCATCCGTGTGATCACATCAAACTTCCCCTGATGTGCCGTGGTGATGGCAGCATTTCAGCGCTCACAATACTGCACTTCCAGATATCAAAGTGGCATCTCTATACAGGTGCAACACCAGAGCCAATTACACATGTACATAACAAAATAGTCTGGGGAAAAAAAAAAGAAAAGGCAAGACACGTGCTGAAGCAAAGCCACGAGGAACGCACTCTGCTAGATTTCAGACTCAAAGAGTTTTGGGTAGTGCATCCATCAGCGTAAATATGCATTACTTCTGTTCCTGGGCACTGGAGCCGTTACTCTCTCAGGTTGATCAAGGCTTCTTAGCACATCAAAGCACGGCAATCCGAAGCAGCAGTCCACTTACAGACCTTACCGCTACTCGGTTATGAAATTACTGTGTACCAGGCATGCAGAAGGCTTCTTAACTGCACTCCTAAGCCACGCTGCTGAGGAATAAAACCGGAACTAAGACAGGAGAAAAATGCAGCAGTGCAACATATGTTCATCCTGCCTGAAAGGTCATATGAAATGTGATTAGTGCCATTATCCTCCAGGACTCTGAATATTGCCTTGAGACAAGGGCCTTCCGGCATAAGCTACGGATCAATAAAAAGGATTAAGCAGCAATGCTTTGGAAATGCTCAGAAGTAAAATATTAGGTTTTATCTCAGATTTCTCCAAAGCTGCGCCTGAGAAGAAACTCTGAAGTTTAAGACCCATCTGTCTGTCTCAGGCTCTTTGTATCAGTGCAAGCCGCAGGTGCCGCAGACCGTGCAACTGCAAAGGAAGAAGGAGAGGGAGAGAGGGGCTCCCAACCCCCTCCGAAGGAGCGTGCACCAGCTAAACCCAGCTCCAATCTGTCGGAGAGCAGCCAGCGCCCAGCCCCACGCTCACTCCCACGCCTTTCCTGGGACGGAGCCACCACCACCACAACAGGGACACTCGCATCTCCCTGGGACGGGATGGGCAGCCAGCACCGTACCCAAATCATATTTGCCTTCTCCCTCAAAACATAAGGCTGTGCGTAAGTGAGGTTGTCACCACACGGGTGAGAGGTGAAGCAAGTTGTTTTCCTTAATTGAGCCTATTAGTAGTAACGAGTCACTCCTGCTAGGTCTAAATAGCTCAGAGATAAATCCCAAGGCTCCTAAGCTGCCAACCACCTCCAGTCAGTGCTCAGAGACAGCTTTACTCCTACAGACCGTACTGGGTGAATCCTGCCACCTCCAACCAGGCTTCTGGAGCAGATCTCCGGGCTGATACGTTTGCAGCAAGTGTTCTCCCTGCAGCTGTCCAGTCACCTTTAATTGAATGTCCAAAATGCCAGAGCCTCATCCTTGGGGAGCAACGGCGGGCACCCCCAAGACTGGCATTCCGTAGGTCAGCCGTCTGCACATGAGCAAAGAGTATGACCCTGAAACAGCTTTGCCTCTTTTTTTTTTTTTTAAAAAAAAAGAAGTCTACTAGATCTCACCAGAGGCTACTTGGGACGGAAATCCTTTTCATGGAAAATTCTGGTACCATATTTAATGCAAACACACCATCAATGCATCATCTCTTGAAGTTCACACCACAGGCAACACCAGTATTAGGAACAGTAAGGAGAACCACACAGCACTTTTCTGAAAAGCCATCCAATGAATTAATCATTTTCTGTCTGAACTATTTGCAAAAACAACTGAATAAGCCAGAAAAGAAAAATTAAAATGTTCTAAGCCATTGCTTCACAGTATGTCTTACAGAAAAGTCATTTAAAAATTATTACAAACGCAATAACACTCAATCTCATAAAATGACACCATTTCAAATTAATTCACTGCATGTTAATTCCTTCACCTTTGCCAACAATAAAACAGAGTAAGAAAAAAAAAACACATTCCATCAAAAAAAAAAGTCGAAATCCAGTAAGCTTTGCCTGTTGCTTCTACACAACTAACATCCCAAAAGCAGACTTAGCTTTCATCAAGCCCAACTTCTAATAAATAACACTCCTCCTCATTCTCCTCAACAAACATAAATAAGTGAAACTCGTTTTGCAGACTCACCAAAATCATCCGTAATCCAGGAGGCAGCCATTTGTCCAGTTTGTGAAGTCCATGGTTGCAGCACGGTCGTCGCAATCAGCAGGAAAATGAAGGGAAAAAGAAAAGAAAAAAAAAAAGAACTCTTGAGATTCAATGAACAACACAACATTACTGTTTTCTGTAAAGTCTGCATTGCAGAATAGTTCCAGATAACTCATTAAGTGGACCATACACCCACACCTCCAACTTACTCCAAAAAAAAAAAAAGAAAATAAACGCAATAGCAATGTTATATTGATAGAAGAATAATAATTGCAGTCTAATAATGATCTCTCAAGGCTGGCCTCATGAAGAAGATTTTGTGAGGGCAAAAAATATTAAAAAAAAAAAAGAAATCTTTTACCGTACCTCCTCCCATCAGGCAGTAACAGGTGGGCAATATCACATACAGAAAAGGTGTATTATTTTGTCATACTGCTGACATTTCTAAATCCTTGATGAAGAGATGCAACATTTGGCAAGGAAGTCAGTCAAAACCACCACAGGCCACAGCAACTGCTCATTTTCAGAATCCTCAGTTAAGGATGGGGGATCGATAATTTATTCTTTGCAATTAAGGGACTTGCGGCCTACCCCACAGCTAAGTATCTACGCACCATTACACACCTACAAAGTGTCAAGAACACCCGAGCTGAAATAACAGGTTTTTTGGATTTGGACCTCCAACAGTGACCGGGTGACCAAACCCAGTAAGGGCCACTTCTCTCCTACTAATAAAAAGCCAAAGAACAAATTTTACAGCTTTCCCAGGCTCAGGGTTGATTTTTTTTGGCAACTGCTCCAAAACATTCAACTAATTTAGCATTTGGTTTTTTGCTTTTTTGTTTGGTTGGGGGTCTTTATTGTTATTCCTTTGGAGAGGGAATGCTTCGAAGACATCTGTACAAAATGCCAATTGCTATGGGTTACCCTAAACAAATTGCATGTGCGTACATAATGGCAGTGAAAGAAACGCTCTTCTTTTGACTAGAGAAACCAACTGCGTTTGCAAGTTAAGGAAGAGCGCAAGGTCCCAAGTGCAGAGACACCAGACGAGGAGAGCGCTGAAGCCTGCAGTGGAGGAGGCGGCGGCGGTGAAGAAAACGCTGCCATCTTCTCCCAGCAGCTGTATCATCACCAGATTGACCATTGTGCAAACAGCGCCAAGGCTGACGAGATGCCAAGAAGCCAAAGGTCACTGCAAAGTCTCTCACAACAGACTGGGACATCTTCCCATTTCATGTTTCAGCCATCCAAATTCTTCAAATCAATTGTTCTCAGGCATACAGATACCCTCACAACTCAACCATCTCCGCTGTGACCCAGCACAGTGGTCTGGGGCCAGGGCAGCATTTTGGCCTCCAGAAATCCCAAGGCAGCGTATGAAGGCAGTGAGCCACCTGCACAGACCCTGGTATGGTTTCTTTTTCATCCCTGTAGAAACCGTGCCATATGAAGGCAAATTTATCTGTTGGTGTCAAAAAGGAAAACATAACTGGCGCAGTCAACTAATTTGCAGCTCCCCTATGGATAGCGGCTGATGAGTTACCTCCTCTTCTGCCTCCATGGCCCATTAATAAGACAGCACGAAAGACTCCAGAAGGAAGATGACGATTGTTCATGTATCTACCACTTTGCTAGCGAGCAACTTTTTTTTGTTGCTGTTTTTGTCCGAGTGCTTTTACAGTAGGAGCCTTTCCAATGCCTTCACATGAAGAATATTGGAGAGGAAAGGGAAAAAGAGATTGCAAAGGATTTGCCTTCATTTCTGATTTCTCTTGTCGGTCTTGTGAACCACAGTCCTTCCCCAGAGATGTGACCATGCACCATCACTGTCATTATGACTGCAGCTACAGATTGCCCTCAAGAAATTACCTGCCTTTTCCCTCTGCAAGGGAAGTTGGTATTACTGGAAGGACATTTTTAGTGGAGCAGACATGACTCCAAGATACTTCCAAGGACTGTAATGGTCATTGAGTGACCTGACTAAACACAGGACTTCGGAGCAAGATGAACACTAATGAATTTATCAGGAGGTGAGAGGTCAAGAGCTCACAGGAAAGCAGATGTTGAGTAGGTGGGAACGCTGGGAAACACGGTGCGCAAAAAGAGGAGGAAGGAACAAAACACAAGAGTACAGATGACTCAAAACTGGCGGAATTTGAGCGGGAGAGCTGCCGAACTAGTTTACTTAGGATGGGGAAGGGACAGGAGAGAGGGACAGTAGCGCAGCATCCCCATTGACAATACTGCATAGGCATTTCTGAGTGAGAACAAAAGGTGGTTGTTGAAGTTTCACACGTTATAAGGGGCAGCTCTCCATTAGCAGCTCAGAAGGTTGGGGGTGGGGAAGTCACGGTATGGGATGGATTAATGGATGGGATGTAAATTGCCTTGAGCACTGCAGCAGCATCCACTGCCTACACTACATGCCAATTGCTTCAGTCAGGGTGAGGAGAAATACATTACAGTAAGACCACAGAGACATTTCGCATTCCCCTTGCTCCTCTTCACATGCTATTTTTGCATGACACTGGTTATGAAACTGAAAACGTTGGTTCAGCTTCAGGCAGCAATTTTAGGGTCAATTGGCTCTTCACCAGACACTGAAATCACATTTTTTCAAGCATCAAATTAACTGTGAATGTTTTAGGGGACAGTGATACTTAGTAATGCATTATTACTGTGGGTCCCTCTCCTCAAAAGCCTATCTTGTAATCCCTCTTGATATGCCAGATGTGGGGTTTTTTGGCTAGAATCGCACTTTAAGATGAACTCTGCAATTACACTACTTGCTTTTTGCTCCATCAACTCATTCCCGACTGTTAGGCACTCTCCAGCGTACAGCTCTCAAGTGGAGGAACACACTTTCAAAACCACGTGAAGCGTTTTGTCCATTTATCACAGAAGTACATCAATATAGGTTTTCCAGCTGAAAGCTTCTGAAAGTTCCCTCAGAACTTCTATGGTTCAGCTTGGATCCATTCCTAACCCACAGGCAGGCTAAAAGACTCATCTGGCACCAGAGTACCACAAAAGAAATAAACAATAAAGCCTTAATGAGGTCAGCTGTCCGACAAAAACCCAAAAAACAGGGATATGCATCATTCCCTAATATTGTCAGTACAATAGAGAACAACTACAAGCCTCGATGCCACAACTGATTTCACTCTGGATCCAGCCAAATCAAACGGGTATTTAAACAGCATGCCAGCCAATGCTCCAGCAGGCTAGGAGAAACGGAAACTAATGGAAATTGGAAAGCCATTGCTGGGGATGATGTCAGATTTGGATTTACGATGTCACCTGCCAGTGGAACTCCTAGGACAGAATCAAACTTTTATATTTTACTCATCTATACAAAGGTTATTAAAGTGTGCATATGAAAAAACGTTGTTTAAAATGGAAAACACCGTCCAGCAACATCCTGCAAGTTCTATACATCTTCAGCTGATCTGAAGGAGAAGTCCTATTTTGTATCAACATGGGATGCTCATAAAACTTTATGGAAATAAGATAGTTGACATGAGAAATGATAAATCTCTGTAGGACTGCTGATTTCAAGTGATAGATAACAAAGTTGAGTTTGGTTTGCTTGGTCTCCATTTCGGGTCTGCAGCCCTACCTCCACACCTCGATATCTGACCATCGAGACAACTGTGAAAGCTTATCACATCATGAGCAATGAGCTATACAACTGAAAATTCCCAGGTGCCTTCAGTAAAGCAAAGGCAGCATTAAACATCAGCAGTATCAAAATCTCTCCTCTACTCTTGCAACATAAAACCCAAGTGCTATTTGAGTTTCACAAAACATAAGCTGTAGTAAGTCCTCAGAAGGTGAGAAACGTCAGGTCTTAGCAAGGTTTCGTAGGGTCACGCAAGAACAGCTCCGTGAAAAAGCCATACAGCCATATGTAAATAAACATGTACATCAAATATGTATGTATACATACATATATATATACAAATTATACATAATTTATATAAAGTGTGCTCATCACCCAGCAGGTGGCACTCGTACCACAAGCTCCTGAGGCCAGAGCACTGTGGGAGGCTGTGAGCAGGCACTGCTCTACAGGAGGCACCATCTTCATGAAAGGTAAAACCACCCTGGGCCAGGAAAGCATTCACCATCCTTTCGCAAGACCTGAAGCGTCAAGTCCAGCACGTGGGCCAAAACCCCATTAAGCTTACTGGCCAGGCACTACCTCCCTTAATTCCCTCGACAGCTGCAAGACTTCCCTTCACTGCTGCTAATTCTCAAGTGCTCTTGCAGTTTTTCCAGAGGACCAGCATTTTGGGGACTGAAAGGGTTCTGGAGTACTTTTTACATAGAAGCATCACATTATGACGTCAAGAACAATACAATTAAATGTAAAGCTTTCTTCAGACTTCATCACTTCTTTTCTCCATTTAACACACCCAACTTGCTTTCAATTAGTCCCACTAATAATTTGGGCTTTTGAAGATCACATGAAAGAGCAAATCAGAACTGGCAGAGGAAATGCTGTTTTCCTTTGATTAAAATTGAAGACTTGTTTTCACCCATGACTTAAGTGTCACTATCGTATCTACGTTCTTAATATACCTCTTCTTCAGCTGAGTGGTGCTTCAACTTCAGCTGAGTGGGTTTGTTTTTAAAAAAATATTTTCCTTTCAAATTCAATATTCCACCCATCTCCCTCCCCTCTTTAAAAAAAAAAAAAAAGAAAATAAAAAACAGTTTAGAAGCATCAATCTGAAAAGATCAGCTCTGCGTGGAGCAGTGCTGTTCCCCGTAAGAGAATGCCTCGTGTCAGATTGAAAGATGCCTTTCCAAGGTCATTTCATGTTCCAGTGGGTTTGTTATGAAGTTGTGGAACGGCAGATAAGGTTGCGTGAGATAGTAAAGTGCCTTCCTAAGCTAGTTCTGAGCAGTAATGTGCAACCAATATTTGAGACAGGGACTTCTATAACATTTACCTCTGAAAGAAACTTCATATGCTGAGATAAATGCTGCTGCAGGAAGGACAGGAGTAGTACTGAGATACTGATAATCTGTTTTCCTGCTGTCTCCCAATTTAAAAAAAAAAGCAAAGAAAAGGCCATTTTCTTGACAAATTTACATTAACTGCACATTTATGGCACTTGGCAAAGGTTGGGGGGGTTCTAGGAACATTAGGAGGTATCTCGTCAGGAATTCTTGTTAAAATACCCAACTCTTCATAATAATGAGAATTTGGTGTTAAAAACTGCTCAATTCAGAATCAATAGAGATGCCTCCAAATTACAAGAACAAGGATACCAGAGTAGCTCCCTATTAGGTACCAGGACTAACAATTTCCAAGGTTAAAAAGGAAAAAAACACAAAGCCTATCTAAGAACGTTTCTTTGAAAGTCTTGTAGTTACAGTGTGAGGAATGATAATCCAGTATTTTCAGACTGCTTCTAATATAGTCCGAAAATGGAGGAAACCATATAACGGTATCCTCCTAGCAAGCTTTTAATACTGCCTGAGCCCATCCCAAACTCTGAAAGAAGGTAAGCATCTGGCAGCACACCAAATTGCGTGTCACCATTTCAGCCATCACACCAGGGACTAAATCCTTCCCTGGAAAGAACAGGGGAACAAGCATACGAACTCCAGAGAGACGGGGGAGGGGGGAAATCCTTCTCACAAATGGTTAGCTACATTTTAACGAGGTTTAAAGCTTGCCGAAGGATCACCCATTTGGGATCCAAAAATGCAAGCACCTGGCATCGACGCAGCCCTAGGAAAGGGGGGGTGGGCTGTTTTTTCAAGTCCCGAACGAGCATTTTGGGGGGCCAACAGCCTGTCAGGAACAATTAGAAAAATGGCCACCCAGCGCTGAACTGTGCACAAAATGCAGAGTTTCGGTGCTTCCAGTTCTGCATTGCACCCTGCGCTCCCAGCCCTGGCCCCCCGCATTCCCACATGCTCCCGAGCAGCCCCTCCGCGCCCCTTCCCGCTGGCGGGGAGCGTGGGGCTGCCCATCCCTCCGCGCTACCTGCAACCGCTCCCGGGGCTCTATTACCACTACTTTTAATTTTCCTGCTAGTATCACTTTCCTAATGAACTGCCGTTACTACAGAAAGGTACATGTCGCCGGCTGAGTAGTTTGGGGTTTATGGTTTTGTTTTGTTTTTTTT
>VYXH01000462.1:83020-109782 GCA_013397275.1 Burhinus bistriatus | reverse complement strand
TTTTTTTTTTTTTTAAGTTAAGGTGGGTTAACTGTAGATGAAGTTATGTCTATCTAACCCAGATATTGGAGACTTTTGAAAAGTACACACTGGTTTTGAGAAATGTTATACCTATATTGCAGATGCTACCTAATATTTCTTGGTAATGTTAAACTGCTTTGATCTGCCTTTTGTTATTTAGAATAGAGTCTGGCACAGTAGCACGAGCCTAGGAATCATTTTGTTTTGCAATCAATTGTGCTCAAATCTGAGAATTGGCATGAATGAGCTACTTGCTGGAAGCTGGTAAAAGAAATGGAACTTACAAACAGTATTTGGAATCAATATCCTTGCCCTTTCCACTAAGTGGATATGAATGATTTGTTTTCTAGCAGCAGGATGAAGTGTGAAACAACACTTTCAAACCCCTTAGCATTAGAAGCAGCCGATAAAAAGAGGGTAGAGGAGCTTCTTCGATCAATAAATGTTAACACATCTGTACCTCCAAAGATCGTGGTTAATGAACCAACTCCTCTGCTTTCAAAAAGAGGTGAGCGTTGAAATTTTCTTTTTAAAACTTGATTGTTTTTCAGTGTATCTACTTGGAGTGAGTACCTCATTTCTGTTAAACACTGCCCCTGAGAGTCCTAAATTTAACATGTCACTAATGGCAAAATAGCTGAATGGGTAAATGCTTATAGTAAGTAAACTGGAGGAAACAAAACAGGACTGAGTTTTTTGCAGGATGGTGCTATTCTATTTATGCAAATACCACTTCAGAAGGAAATAGGCTTTAAGAGTAGGTATATCTGTATTATATGACTCCTTTGCTATTCACTTGTCTTTTGTTGTATGTATTACTGATTAGAGTAGGTTATTACTAATTCTAATATGATGAGGGAGAGAGATGTTCCTTCAAAGCCTTCTTTCTTATCATTCCTATTTTAATCCCTTCTTCCCCAACACAGAAACTTCCCACTGTGCTGTTACCTTGTTTTATTTGAACACTTAAAACATTCTTGAGTAAGTAAAAACAAAGGTTAGTGTTTTACATAAGATCTTAGTTCTGAGGGTGGTTTTTTTTGTTTGTTTATGGTATCAGTAATAGAAGATGTCTGGAAACAGCAAACTCTGCTGCGACTGCTGCAGTTAATTGATGTTCCGCTTCTAGAAGATATCTTGATGTCTTCAGTGAAGACAAAACCAGACTGTTTTGGCAAAGAAGAAGACCTGATTATCTCAAATACTTTCCTGGACAGAGAGGTTACATGTAGCTTAAACTTGCCTGAGTAAGTTATACTTCTATAAAATGCTTGATTTTACTCTTCATCAAAGATTGGTGTTAAATGACCGAAATAGACATCGTTACACTTGTAGACAGGGGTGGCATTAATGTACTTTCCTTTGTTGACTTCTTTTCAGAAGTGGTATAGGAATTCACAGAAAGTATATGTTCAGGATTGGACACTTGAGGATTTTACATATACGTTAAAACTTTAACCTCAAGTGTTGAAAACACTCCTAGTTTCTAGACAAGACACTTCACTCTTAGGTCTCCGTAACAGATATTAGAACTTGAAAAAATTTATTCTGAGGCTTTTTGTTTGTTTGTCACAGTTCCTGATGGTGGTGCTGTGAAGATATAAAGTCGATAAGGCATCTATTGTTAGCAACAGGAAAGGAGAAGCTAAGCTGTAGTACTGAAGAATGCTTATATCATGACAATGTAAAAGTGCAAGTTGTCAGTACTCTTTTCCTTAAATGTTCCCTTATTTTTGTAGTGTTCCTGTTGATTGCACTTGGGCTGATGTCTATCTTAGTGTGTACTTTTAATGAGTATGTCAAGGCATCTCTCCTCATGTGTGTATGTCTTAGTAATGCTTATTTCTGTCAAATCAATACAATTTTTATCTGTTGGTGAGACTGAGGTCAATCTGTGTACCTAAAGAGACTCTTTCTTACAGTTCTTATGTATTCTTGCTTTCGGGATAAAATACTAATATTTTTACATATGTTTAAAGTTTTATATAAGCTAATGAAGCTCCTAGTTCCAAACTAGGTTTATGGCTGGGTAGCATTTAAACTCCATGGGTTTTTCCTCCCAGAACAGCTTAATGAGAAACTGTTTCTTTTGAGTGTTATACTTCTATTGTACTTGATTCTTGGGTGATTGGTGGGTTTATGTCTCTTAAAATATCTCAGCCTCTAACACTTGGGTCTTTGCTAATATATCAGATGAGTGTTAAGAAAATTAAATGTTTTCTTCATTACTTTACAATAAGTGGGGGCTGGAGTAGCATCTTTGTAGACAGTATATTGTTTAGGTCTGGTTTATAGCATGCATGAGAAATGGAAAATTCCAGCTATGAAGAATAGCCACCAGTATTACAAGTAGTTGTAGGATTAATTGCCCCCAGTATGAAGGTGGGGGAGTAAGCATAATTTGTATCTCAAATTTTCTGTCTTCAGTATTCAAATAGTGTCATGTTATGCTTGAAATAATGAAAAACCTGCTCTCCATGTTGGTATTGAAAAACTGTAATCAAATCCTGCTTGCAGTGATTGCTTTGCTCATGGGATCATAACTAAAGGGAGGTCCTGGTCCTATTTCTACTTTACTATATTGCCCCATTTAGGCATCCAAGAGTTATGGCTGCAGCCATTCTAACAAAAGTTCATGTTTATCTAGCTGTCAAGCAGTAAGTTCAAAATCTTTGTTTCTGCTCTCCATGGTAAAAATAAGATTCTGTGGATCTTAAATAATATTTGCATCTTCTCACGAGTTACTGATTCACTTCAAATTATTTTATATCCAGAGAGTCAGACAAAAGTAATTCTCCCTCCGCCCCCAACAGTTCTGATTTTAGATTTCTTCTGGACAAAATGGTTAAGTTAGTGACTCTTCTCTAACTTCCCAGACTCTTTGAACAACGAATTATCTGCCTGAATTTTAGATTCGCCTTAAATTTTCTGTCCCTTACTTAAGTCATACAGGCAACAAATGCTTAAGAAAACTCGTGCCTTTATAGTAGGTCATATAATAAACTGCTTCCGCAGTCTTCTGGGATTTAAACTATTTTTATTTTTCTCTGTTTTCACTCTAAATATCTTGTGTCTCTTCTCTGAAGATTCAGTCCCTTGCTTTTTCACTCGGGTTAGCCCTGGTGGGTTGTCATTGTGTGTTTGTTGAGGTAATAGTGGGGTGATGTTTGGTTTTAAATACTAGCTGAATCAGGCAAGTGTCCTGGGGTCAGAGACAGCCTGGCATGATTGCAGCTTGTTTTGGTCTGGGCATACCTCAGGTGTATTGTCTGTAGCGTAGCAGAACCATGGAAGTTGCTTATTTTGAGCAGGTCCTTGAACTACTATGGTGAAATAAGTTATATAAGCTGCTTAAGAAGCCACAAGTTTAATGCTGTGGTTCCAATATGTGACTATACCTGCGCGGTTATTTCTGTCTAATCTTCTTTAAAGGATTAAATAAGAATAGGCACAGTATTTTTAAGTAAGCACTAAAACTAACTCTTCCTTCTACAGGCTTGACAAATGGCTCTGTGCTGCAATTGAATGCTTGGAGTATTTCCCAGACCAATTCATAGTGATGGTTAGTCAGCAGTTACCTCAAAGCACTAACAAACCGAGCAATCTGAATACATACAAGAAGATTCTTTTTGACATTATAATAAAGTATTATAGTCAAAAGAAGGACTCCCTTCTTGCCACTCAGGATCTCGATATTCATTCAGGAATTATAGAACTTATAGGTAAGAGTAACCTGGAACAAAAAATGCAAGTGAAAGCTGTATAAAGGATGGAACTTACTAAGCATTAATTGATTGAATCATAACACCATTTGCAATGCTGTTGCAGATGCCCTTTAATTTATAGGTTGGAAGGGAGCGCTCAAGGTCACTAGTCAGAACATCTGCTCAAGGCGAGGACAAATTTCAAAGTTAGATCAAGTTGCTTAGGGCCTGGTCCAGCTGAATTTTGAAAATCTGCAAGGACAGAGATTTACTGACCTCTGTGGGTAACCTGTTTCAGTCTATAACTACTCTCACTGTGAAAACGTCTTACCTCTAGTCAGAATTTCCCTTATTGCTACTTGTGACTAATAACATAACAGTAAAATTGTTGCTATAAAGTTTTCTTGTTAACCAAAATAAGGTTTTATAAGTTCTGGATTTAGGGCATTTTTAGTAATAGAAGTTATTTAAAATGATAAAAGGGGCTGGTGAGACCGTAATTCAGGCTGGGACTCTCCCTACACACAAGTAAAACAGAAGGGTTTAATTTAAATACAAGTTTCAGATTAATCCTACCCTAAATAGGCCCTGTTACTTCTTCAGTTCTGTAGGGTTTACGGAGCGTTACCAAAAGTTTCCATTTTTGGAGAACTATGACAAGCTAACTGGCATAGGAGCGGAGCTGGCTGGTGTAAAAATTGGAGCAGAGTGGTGGATCCTGTGGCCAAAACCTCATGAAAATACAAAAGGCAATATTTTTATCAGTAGTATTTTGCTAAGGAGGAAAAAAAAAATCAAATTATAATAGAAGTCATAAAAGGGAAACTATTGCAAAATTACATAACCCATCCACAAAAAAAAGAATGCTAATTTGAAATAACTGACTTAGCTATTGCTAACTTCTGCTGAACATTCACCTATATTAAAGATGTTATAGTTTATATACACACTTTAAATACAAAACTGATATAAACCAGTATTATAGAATATTACTAAATTAGAGAATCAAAACAGCCAAATCTGTAGGCACGGGAAAAGACAGTGTCATAATTCTACTGAATTACTCTAATGCTTTAGTTGCCTGTAGATCTTTTCCTTATTAACTATCTGCTTGATCTAAACTATGACCTGTGAATTTCCAGGGCTATTCTTTCTCCTTATTCTCGCTTTAACTTTGTTATCTTTCCAACTTGAGTAAGACTATCTCACAAGAGCTTTTTAATGCTTGCTTTCTTTTTGATGAAGTGGTACCATAACTTTATCATTAGGAAATTATTCTCTGTTTGAATACATTAGTCTGTGTTCTTGGGTCCTCAGCTGTCTTCTAGTTCATACTAGATCACTGTTAAGAGGTTGTGCTTAACTGTTTTACAACCATTTTTCCCCTCTCAGTGCTATGGAATAGATTATGGCCATCTGGGCATAACAACGTGGATTCTAATAATAATTTTTAAGTAGAATCCAGTGCAGTTAACCTTACCTTGATAAAGTGCTGGTGTTCTGACTCTCTAGTGCAAGAGAGAGCTCAAACTAGCTATGAACATCTACATATTTAAAATACTTTCAAAATTAATTTGAGAAGTGCTGCAGCTAGCTGAAGTACAACTTCAGTTTTTTTTATCAATGTATATACGGTTATAACTGTATTTTCCTCAGTTGTTAAACAGTTTGATTTAAGACAGCTTATAATACAGATCTATTGTGAAGGCAAACATGTTGCTGTGTTGTTGCCTTTAAAATAAACAGATCTTGAGTACTTTAGTTGTGTTACAGATGAATGCACTTGGTCAAACTAGTCCATGTGCTTTATTGAATATTTTTACATTGGAACTTTTTCTTTTCTTTTTTTTTTTTTTAACTTTCTCTACAGTCTTTTAAAGTAACTCAATAAAGCTTTAATCACAGATCAGAGAAACTCTCAAACTTTTCTCTAGAAATGATTTGACTTCCTGTGTTCATACCTACACTCTTACCTGGCTTGGTCATGTCCTTTGGCAATTCTCTCTCCTGCTTTTTTGCCTGCCCTTGTTTTGGAAAAGGGTCACTTACTTGTTCTTTTGATGTTCTTTTTAAACAAAGGTGGTTTCAAATGGATTGTGGTACACTCCTGAAAGTCCTGGATTATTTCTAGTAAAATATAACCTCTGTCTTAGTAATAGGACAGAGGCCAGAAAATCATACGTAGGTTCTATTCCTGTATCTGTCCTCATCTTGCTCTTGCCGTAGAAAATTACTCGGCTTTTTAATAGTTCCTCACTTTCAAAGTGAAGATAACTAGAATTATCATCTAAAGGGTTTTTTGTAGGCAATTATTTCCACCTTATCACATTTCCTTGAGAAACTTAAAACCTAATGGCTTAAAAAGAGAAGTCGGGCGGGGGGGGTGGGGGTGGTGGACACCAACCAACAAGAAACAAACAAAATAACTCTTCAACAAAACAAAAACCCCCAAACAAACAAAACCTAAAAGCAATGAGAAAGTTAGAATTGTTCAGCTCACTAATTACTTTGAGATTAATCCTGGAATATAATACAAAGATGTGTAAACACAAACAGTGCAAACATCGCTTCAGTGTTTGCACATTGTACACAGAACATAGTAATGTCCTGTATATATTGTCCGAGTACATCTGCTCCCTGACTAGGTATGGGACAAAGGTTTTAAGCTTATATTGATTAAATGCTGTATTGAGTCTTGTCAAAAGGTTTTAGAAATTGCTGTGAGAACCTGCTTTCTTTGGAGGGAAAAACCCCAAAAATGGGATTAATATTGGAATTTAAATATGTATTCTTGACTCTGAAAATAAACAGTTGCACTGGATACGCTTTTACTCCGTTGCAGAAAAAGGAAAAACAGAGCAAGCTCTAGAGGCATCACAACTTTATTTAAAATTATTAGCACCAAATATCCGAGAAGAACTACATAGACTCCTGACATTCGTAGCCATTGCATCTGAATCTGAGGGCTACAAATTACAAAAACAAGTAAGTATCTGTTACGTTTAGTCTGGGAAATAACACTTTCCTATAGTAAAGCTAACTTTTTTTCTCCAGAGTTAAAGTATTCTGTTTACTGCCTTCCAATGTGACTTGTTTTAAAACGAATACCAAGATGTTCTTCCTGCTGGTAGCATCCTGTTATACTTAGTCTTTGCTGACACACTGCAAGTAAATCTGATGCCAAATCTGAGTTCTTCTTTTTCTAGTTTGATAACAGATCGGTGATCATCAAGACTTGCACAAAGTTCATCTTACAAAATAAGACGTTGTCGAAACCACAGGCAGAACTGCTGACTCAGTTTCTGATGGACAATCACACAGAACTTTTCAAGGTAGCATTTTCCTTACCTCATTAGCTTTGTCATTTTAAATGTTAAATGCCATGAAGTGCCTTTTTGGAGATGAGAGTTCTGAGAAGCAGAGTTTAATATTCCATGTGTTACAAGGTCATGGTTTAACCCAAGCTGGCAACAAAGCAGCATGCAACTGCTTGCTCGCTCCCCCCAGGTTGTGATGGGGGAGAGAATTGGAAGTATAAAAGTGAGGAAAAGCTTGTGGGTTGAGATAAGACAGGTTAATAGGTAAAGCAAAAGCCACGCATGCAAGCAAAGCAAAACAAGGAATTCATTCACTGCTTCCCATCGGCAGGCAGGTGTTCAGCTATCTCCAGGAAAGCAGGGCTTCATGATGAGTAACGGTTACTTGGAAAGACAAACTCCATCACTCTGAATGTCCCACCCCTTTCTCCTTCCACCAGCTTTATATATAGAGCATGACGTGACATGCTATGGAATATCCCTTTAGTCAGTTGGGTCAGCTGTTCCAGGTGTGTCCCCTCTCAACTTCTTGTGCACCCACAGTCTACTTGCTGGCGAGGTGGGATGAGGAGCAGAAAAGGCCTTGACTGCCTAGCAACAATCAAAAGCACCAGTGCGCTATCAAAAGTATTTTTCAGCCCAAATCCAAACCACAGCACTATACCAGCTGCTATTAAAAACGTTAACTCTATCCCAACTGAAACCACAACATAGAGTTTAAATGGTCCATTCAAGTAGGACAAGAACCTGTTTCAGTCTATGGAGGACAGCTTTTTGAGAGCTTTGCAATCTTTTACATGTAATATCTTCTCTCTTTATTTGCATCATTTGTGTTTAGAAAATATTTGAATTATTAAGAAATTTTTATAGAGGCCTTTTGGCACCTTGTTTCTGATGGCTGCCTACTAAATTTTTAGGCTTCTTAGTGTCTTTCTCCTTTAGAAGTCAGCTGACGTACTCTGAGTGATATATAAGATGGCATGCTCTGGTGCCCCAGTGTACATCTACAGCTTTGACAACTCCTAAGGGTTCCTTTTGGTATTTTGAAATGTTAACTTCTAAATGAAAGAAAATAAATAGAACCACAAAATAAATGGCCTTTCAGTTTAACTTGATCAGTTATGTAAATATACAGATATATTTTATAGTGTCCTTTATTTACATTCCATCATATTGTCATGTGAAAAGATGCAAACTTCTCAGACCCTATATTGACTTTCTGAATTCAACCAGCGCATTAAAGTTGCGATGCTTTGTTACTGCTTTCCTCAACTATAAAATTCCTCATTAAAATACTAAACTAAATAGAGATGAACCAATTTTCTCAGCTGTCAAATGCTGTAGATGTTTATTACTACAAATAAGCCTCACAGAAACATTGATTTGGTTTCAGTAAAGTATTATTTTTAGTTCTTAGAACACATTCATTTCTACTTCTGACCTTGGCTAAAGAGATGGGAGATTTTAATTAGCTCCAGTTTAGTTTGAAAGTATCAAGTGATTACTGTGAGTTTTGTATGTGTTAATACACAGCTGAAACCAAATATTTTGGGGTTTTGTTATTAAGGGTTCTGACATGAGGGTTAGAGCTTTGATTCATGATTGGAGCTGGAGCCAGATCTGACAAATGAAGTGCCCGCTACTTCATAGCAATGACAGCAGGATGGATGGTGGCTCACTCTTTCACAACTGCAATTGAGAGCTTTCTGTATTGCATAAGCTGAAATCAGTTCAAGGTCTACGCTACAGTTCGGTGGAAAACAACATCTAAAACATCTTGCCTCCTATTTCTTTGACCAGAAATATCAGGGATAAACATATCTATATGTGTTTCAGTGCAATTTTTTGAGACATTTTGAATGTGTACCTAAATAAATGTAGACATAGATTCTTCTGCAGTTAATTATGATTTTTAAATAGAACAACTGAAAGCTTTAGATTCTCAAAAATACAGAAGTATTGTAACTTTTTTCTTTGTCGGATTGTATTTTCAGACTCCTTTAACTCTTCTGGAACTAACTAGTAGGAGACTTGAGAGTTTGCTAGACGGACAAGATCCAGATATCAATTCAGGTAGATGATGTGATATGCGTTTTTGTATAAACCTCTTTATTTATCATCAGTTGACTATAATTTTGCACAGACTACATTCTTTTCCTTTATTGGAAGTTAAGCATTAAAGCAACTAGTGGCTAATTCACCAAATAATTAAACTATCTGCTGCAAGCAAAACACTGACCTCTGAATATTAGAGAACAAAGACTCTATTAATTATCTAGTTTGAACACATTACAAACTTTTTTTACCAAATAATTACTTCTGGACAAATTAATGAAAAATGTGCTTCCTGAAGTGACACATGCTTATAATTTGTTTTGTGACTTTGATGTGATTTTATATTTAGGAACAGCATTTTTTTTTTTTATTCTGCTTGTGTTTAAGGGTAATGAGGAGAAGTGAATCTCACTCACATGCCTGATATTAGGGTGAGATTTCTTCTTAGGGATGACTCTTCCCCCTTGTTTGACCTGCCGACTCTGTCATCACCACAGTCGGGACAGTGGCTGAAGCCAGCAGCTGGTGACAGCCACTAAAATCCTCATGCACTTGGGAGGAGAAAATTTGACTCTGCTCCCTCTTTAACACTTGCATTTGTCGGCCGGGGGGTGGGCTGATCACAGAATCAAATTATAGAGTGTACCATCAGCAAGTTTGCTGATGACACAAAACTGGGAGGGGTGGCTGACACACCAGAAGGCTGTGCTGCCATTCAGGGTGACCTGGACAGGCTGGAGAGTTGGGCAGAGAGAAACCTCATGAAGTTCAACAAGGGCAAGTGTAAGGTACTGCACTTGGGGAGGAGTAACCCCATGCACCAGTACAGGTTAGGGGCTGACCTGCTGGAAAGCAGCTCTGTGGCAAGGGACCTGGGAGTCCTGGTGGACAACAGGATGACCATGAGCCAGCAATGTGCCCTTGTGGCCAAGAAGGCCAATGGCATCCTGGGGTGCATCAAGAGGTGTGTGGCAAGCAGGTTGTGGGAGGTTATCCTCCCCCTCTACTCTGCCCTGGTGAGGCTGCGTCTGGAGTCCTGTGTCCAGTTCTGGGCTCCCTAGTTCAAGAAGGACAGGGAACTGCTGGAGATGGTACAGCAGAGGGCTACGAAGATGATTAGGGGGCTGGAACATCTTTCTTATGAGGACAGGCTGAGGGACTTGGGTCTTTTTAGTCTGGAGAAGAGAAGGCTGAGGGGGGATCTCATCAATGCCTATAAATACTTAAAGGGAGGGTGCCAGGAGGATGGGACCAGTCTTTTTTCAGTGGTGCCCAGTGATAGGACAAGAGGTAATGGGCACAAACTTGACCATAGGAAGTTCCATCTAACCATGAGGAGGAACTTCTTTCCTTTGAGGGTGACAGAGCACTGGAACAGGCTGCCCAGAGAGGTGGTGGAGTCTCCGACTCTGGAGACATTCAGAACCTGCCTGGACGCCATCCTGTGCAACCTGCTCTAGGTGACCCTGCTCTGGCAGGGAGGGTTGGACTGGATGATCTCCAGAGGTCCCTGCCAACCCCTGTGATTCTGTGATTGATTCTGTGATTCTTATATTTCTGCCACAAGGCACCTAAAAATTCTCATAGAGCTCAGTAGTTTGGGGTTCTAATAGATCTCGAGCACAGACCTTGATTGTTTAGTGTTTTGAAGAACTCCCTTTTCTGGGTAAGCACAAAGTTTATTAAGAGCTTAAGACTTACAGAAGGGTAATGTAGCTGAGAAGGAAGGCATTTGACACTTTGTGTGTATTTGAGATTCATGTTTTCCAGCTCATTTCTTGTATGAGCTAACATTCCATCTAGTCTTGATGCCAAAAATAGCTTTCAGCACTGTGATTAAAAGGGTTGGCTTAAATAATTGAATTTCTATCTGACTCTCTACCTTCTTCCTCTTGAATTCAGTCCTGCCAGTGCATTATGTGCTTAAACATTGAAGAGAAACTATTAGGGAACTGAGTAACACTGTAAGTTATTGTGCTGTTTAATACTATATTTAATACAGCAGCTGCCTGAGAAGTAGTTTTGGTACAGAATCTTTTGCCATTTGTGTTGGGTTCTGGAATACGTCCAAATTGCTTCCAGTTCAGTGTTCTGAGTATTGCATGTTGTGTAGCCAAAAAATGCAGGGATGAGCAACAGAGGAAGGAGTTGCCTGTCTGCAGTATTCTTGGAGCCTGTGTGATCTCCATCAGCACACTGAACAGACAACTGAAGTACGAACCTCATACTATATTCTCCCTACTAGGTTTTGGAGTTTCAATATGTAAATGCATATAGATTCCATCTACTTGTTGAATAGCTAGTTTCTTCTGATTATGAGCTCTCCCGTATGGCGTGTTCCTGTTTTCCTCTGTGCTTCATACTGTGATGTCATTTTCCCTTTTCTCATGGACGACACAGGAGGAAAATGTTTCCTGGGATCTACTGAGCTTTCTTAGCTAGTGAGCTTCTGAAGTGCAGGTGGGAGCAGGAGGGGACCCTGATAAGAAAAGGGGCCTGTCTGTTGCAGGAAGGCAATCCTTAGGTCTGCTGGAAATACAAAACACTGAGGAAACTCTGGGATTGGTTTTAATCTGGTAAACTACTTGAAACCACTGGACTAAAGGATCCACCCTGGTTTTAAGAGTTAATCTCTTTGCCAGAAGTTGTTAAGCTTTAGCTTTTGAAAGAGCTATCTTTTCTTGTTCTGACTCTACTAAACCATAAAAAGTATTTCACATTGGTGTTAGACAGACTCGTTGTAAAAGAAGGGAAGGACAGGTCCATGTGAAAATTCTGGCAGCTCGGGTTATTACCACTCTCTATGTGAAGCCCTTAAGAAGATGGTATTTGTACAGAAGGAATAGTAAGAATTTTTTCCCCTTTAGGCAACTGACATTTGTTCAGCCAACTTGCTCAGTAACGTGTGCGGGAGCTGAAAGCCAGCCTTTCCCCAGGCCAGAACTCACCTGTCCAATGATGGGGCTTGACTCCTTGCAGGGCAGTACTCTACTGCATAGGTTCACAACACTTTTATAGCTAAAAAGTGCTTAAGTTGCATAACTCAGCCTCCAATTCCTTGCTCTGCCCTCACCCTGAACTGCTGCCTGTTCCATCACCTCTGCTTCTGGTGCCCAAACTATGCTGGGCTGTATAGTCACCTACAAGTTCCTGAATTGTATTTGTGAATTCAGAGGTATGGTTCAGAGGCAACTGTTTCTCCAAAGTATTTAGTCACTTTCATTACGTACTGGACCTTGCTACGGATCTGATTCGCTCACGGGGAATCACTGGATCATGACAACTGCAAGGTGCTGTTCTTGTCATGCAGTGTTCTTCGTTATGGCTTCTGTTTGCAGGAACTGTATTGGCTCTTCGTCTTGCAGGCCTGTTTGCAATACAAAATCATCTGTGATATTGCAATTGTAACACTGCTTTTCAATTTTATTTTTGCCATTAATTTTTAGATGTTCATCCATGCTCAGTGGAGAGCTATATGTTCTACATTGTTTGTAGAGAATTGTAATCACATCTGAACTGGAATATCAATATACCTATGTTTCTGATCATATTTTTTAATCAGGCTCTTGTATATGCATTAAACCTCTGATTTCTTACAAAGGCTTCACCTTCTGTCAGCGTGTGACAACTAAAGAATATGAAGATCAAAAACAACAAACAACTCAGTATCTTCTTGCATTGGTTCAAGAGATGGACAATGACCCCACTATTCCTTTGAAGCAGAAGAAGAAATTAATTAAAGAATTCCGAAAATACCATTCTCTCATCTATTGTAGCGATTTTAAAACTACACATGAATTTTGTACTCTAAATGGTTAGACATCAATACAGCCTTTTTCTTTTTTTTTGTAAAGGGGGGAATGCATATGAAAATTGCTCATGACACAAACCATTTTCTTCTCATGTCCTTACACCTTCAGTTACAGGGAAGTACCAAAATTACTGTGCTGCTAAAAAGCATTAATTCTAATTAATGAATCTGGTAAGCAAAAGGCACTTACTTTTAAGTTAGTAATAATGGCACACTGCTTGTGCTGCTTTGAGTTTGGGATTGGCACTTTTTTCCTTCTGTCCCATGATCCCGTCCCTTTCTAGCTGAGCCAAGTCTGCGTTCAGAGCCGTGCTTGGGTTCGTAACCAGTAACGTTTTTAATCTTTTCTATCTTTAGTTCATAATTTAACTGTAATCTAATCTTAAACTGTAGATTATGACTTCTGTGATTATTATAAAAGTGTACAGAGTATGTCAAAAACCTTAGAAGCAGGTCAGTAGTTTCGGAATCTGTGGCAGGCACAATTGATTAGGTGCGGGAGCTGTGTGTGCTTGCAGTCAGTAATTACAGCCTGTTGTGCCTTCCCCACTCTGGCAGACTGAGCTGCTGCTAATCTGGCAGTTACACAAAAGCAAGTGAAAAATTAAACTTTGAAAAAACTTGAGGAATAACAATCCTGGTTTAGATCTCTTGGTGTACTTAAGCAATTTATTTTTACATGAGGATACTTTGAGAGCGTCTAATTATTTGTTATAAATACTTTGATAGTATTTATGGATTCATAGGGCAAAGCCAGAAAGCACATTGGTCTGTCTTGACACATTGATGATTAACTGTACATTGGCAAGGAAATGTTGATTCAAATCATTAAATAAATATGCAATATAGGTTAAATTACTTCTTGAATCTTCGTGACAGCCGTTTGATCATATATCGGATATAGAAACGTAGACTTGAGATTGGAAGGGACCTCTGGTCTAGTCCCGCCACCCAGCTCAAAGTAGAGTCAGTTAGTGCACACTGCTCAGGGCCTTTTCCAGTTGAGTTTAGAGTATCTCCGAGGCTGGAGATGCCACAACCTTTCAAGTGAGTCTGGTCCACATATTGACCAGCCTCACAGTATTAAAAAACCCAAACCACCAAACAAACAAAACAAAAAAAAAACCCAAAACCCCACCAAACCAAAAAACCCCTCCACCTTATGTTTAGGTAGAATTTCTTGTGTTTCTTGCCTCCTGTCCTTTCACTGGGCAGTGTCTGGCCCAGTTGTCTTTACTCCCTCCCCTGAGCCTTTTCTTCTCAAGGCTAAACAATCACAGCTCTCAGCCTCTTCCTTGTATGACAGATGCTCTAATCCCTTATCATTTTCATGGCCCCTTTGCTGGACTAGCTCTGCTGTGACCATGCTTCTTTATTGTGACTATGCTTCTTTTGGTATCTACCTCCTCAACCATTCTTAAAACATGTGGTCAGAGTTACCAGGATACCAAAGCTTTCTGAAAACAAGTGCTGTTTTCTTTTCTTTTATAAATTGAAATGGTCATGCTGTTAGATATCACCAACTGCATACAGGTAATAGGTTGTGTTAACTTGCATCTTTCAAGTGGCCTTATTTAAATGACCTTGCCCTGTTGGAAGTCAGGGAATGTAGTTGAAGTCTCTGCACGTCCCTGTTTATGCACTTGTTATTTAACAGTGACTGGCCAGTGTAAAATAAATAATTTCTGGAGGAGGAAAAAAGATCAAGTTTCACTTTTCAGAGGTGAATGCCCTAATTACTAGACTACAGGGCCACGTATTCTTTTTCTAGCCCTGTGTCGGTGTTTTGGTCATTCTCCCAGGAAAGGGAGCATGTACAGAAGTAGGTTATTGAGAACTGTAAACAGGAAAGTATTTCCTGATTAAGTGATTCTGGTGTTGAGTAGTGGGAGAAGGGGATTTTAGTTTGGATTTTTTCTCTCTCTCTTCAGTCCCTTTACTGGGTCTCACTCAAAATACTGAACCTAGTAACAGGGTGGGGTGATAACATGGTAATTTGTAGGCTAGATGGACTGGGAATTGCTTTGGGAAAAACTGTGGTTTTGAAAAACAAATTATTGCACTTTGTGACCTGATTAGAATTTTCTTGTGCTAATTTAAAGATGATAATAAAGCATTGCATAAAAAGCGATGAATCAGTCTATCATTTAACATTGCTTTCCTAAGGAAGAGGCAGCTCAGCGGGTGTAGAACCAGGTATCAAATGGCAAAGAAATGCTTCAAGTGGACAGCAGGAGTTTATAGCTGCCAGGTGCTTTCCTTCAATTCATGGGGCAAGACGTCAAGACTGATCTAGTTCTGCAAAGGAAAGGAAGAGCTCTTGGGAGCCCTATTTTATTCACCTACCCTGACAGGAGGACCTACTAATTTTTAATCTTCTGTTGAAAGAAATGTGATGTTTCACATTTAAGGATAAGGACCTGCTGAACAGAATAAGTTTGGTGAACTACAGATTACTGCTTTTCATTGTTACACTTTCAGTTACATTCCAATATTAAGAAAACTTTATTGGACTTTAGAAAGTTCTGTCACTTATTTTTAACAATATTTGACACAGAATTATCTGATGGGAAAATGTGGACCTCTCACTCATTTCTATTTATGATTTCTGGCATAGAGCTATCAAGTTACTTGCCAGTGTGAATTTGTATTTGAAGTATAAAATTTCCAGAGTGAGGAGTTTAGAGGTGCTTTCCAGTGCAGTCTTATCAAAGAACAAGTGATGCCACCTTCAGAGTAAGGAAGCTTACTTCTATTCGTAAAGCATTCCTGTTTGCTCCTACCAAGGAAAAGATTCATCATTGCTTCTATGGAAACAACATACATATTTCATTATTATAAGTCCCAGCTAAAGCATACTGATAATTTTGTGAAGCAGTTATTTAAAAAACTAGAGGCCGGACACAAGGGCCTCTATACGTGGCTGTCAAAATAACAGCATACTAGACTTAGTGATGTCCTGTATTTTCTTACACAGAGTAATACAACAGCTGCATCCAAGAATTTGTAGGTGGTGTGCTCCTGCATTAATACCCTAGCTGCCTCCTGGGTGGTTCAGGTAGCTATTAACATGAGGAGGAGGGTACCTCTTCCATTCCTCTCAGCAGGTTAGACTGGAGGAAAGCCACCATGAGCTGGCAGTCCAAAGTCAAAAAGATCATATTCAAGAGGAAAGATCATCTCAGAAAGCTATTTAATTGGGGCAGCTCATCATCAAGATCTCGCATTCTCTGGAGCGTTGGCTTCTATATTGTCCTTATGCTGAGACCTCTGGTCAGCAACAGCAGCAGCTCATGTGAATTTGGAACGTTGATCAGAACAACGTGGCTCTAACTCCACATGCTTATCTGAAGTAGAAAAGAAATGGAAGCCAGAGATGAAGGTATCTCTGTCTTAATCCTATCAGTGATCCCAGGGGCTGGTGGTATATACCTTTGTTTCCCCTGTTTGCAGTTCCGACCATTCAGCTATATCAATGACCCTTGGGTCACAGATCGTCACAAAGAACAATTTTTCAGATGGTAATAGTGTCTAGTTGTGCTTCAGAGGGCCCCTCTCTGGGCCTTGTCAAGGATCAGTGGAGGGGCGTGAAATTCAGCGAAGCCTCTCCTTGATCCCTGACAGCAACTGCCAGAGTCAGTCAGATGCTCTTTGTTCCAAGCTAGGCAAGTGTACTGCCTAAGTATACTGATGGGTTTACACAGGGGCACACAGGAGGGAATACGAGACTTCAGCTGAGAACTGGATACTCTTCTGCAAATCTGAGACCACCGAGTATCACAAGCCCTACTAAAAGGGCAATTCCCCTGAGGCCACGAGCTACATTGGGTCAAGATCAGTGTCAATACCTGTGTGTCCCTAATCCACCCTGTGGGAGTGCCTGCCTCCCTCCTGGCAACCAAGCAAGGCAGGTGGGGCACCTCCTTACTAGCACAGCCCGCCGAGGCTTCTATCTGGCTACTGCCCTGTACTGTACTGTTTCCCCTGCTGCATGCAATGCTGCACACACCGGTAACACAGTAACAGAGCTTCTGATGCCACCTTTACTCTGTAAACAGAAATAACAGGTACAGGCTGGGGCATTTGTGTTTATCTAGAATGCATAGATAGGACACAGATGGGATTACACAGGAGGCAGCTGCAAGCTTCCTTTGCCTTAAGACAGCTTCTGATGTCACCTTTTCAGAATGGTGAGGGGAGTAGCAGGAAGCTTGTTTGCTCAGCCATTGTTTAAAACAAAAACCAAACAACAAACCCCACAATCTACTAACCCAAACACCCTTTTTAAAAGGGAATTGTTCAAATTACTCTTTTTCTCAAAGCCTAAGAATACTTTCAATAGCAGCAGTCACATTTCAAGTATATTGCTCTCATGGCTATTCACTAAAATAACCAAAAATAAAACCTTTATTCCTTTGCAGGACAGGCAATCTCAAAGAGACCTTTTGAGATATGTTTAATGTCCATTCAATTGCATGCATGAGTTATAATAATATTCGTTTTGGGGGAAAAAAAAAAAATTATTTCTCCTCACTGTGTATTTTTACTGCTTCATGCATTGAGGTTTTCTGCAATAAGAATACAATGAAGCTATCAGTAAGAGACGAGAATATAATGAAATGACAATGAACATACTAGGCTTGTAAAACTTTATTTTTAAACTCTGAATATTATTTTTTCCCAACCCACTTAAATACAGGAAAGCTAAAACACAATCCTAACTGACAGAAAACAGGTTGTAGTCCGAAGAGTTTCATTCTGAGTAAAACAATGGAATAACAATGTATCCAACTATGCGACCTATATATCAAATTTCTCTTCACAGATATTGTGTCCGTGTTCTTCATAATCTTCTCTAGTTACTACCATGTCTTCAAAATCATCGTTTTCAGAAATGAGCTTCCCACCTTCCCAAGAATAAGTAATAGGGCTGAAAAATGAACAAACTTATTGTTACTCATCTCTAAGTTCATTTAAAGTAGAATTATGCAGTGATGATTTCAAAGACTTTATTTAGCCATACCTATTTAAAAATATATTTTTGATCGCTAAATCAAACCCATTCAGCTCCAGACAAGTTTTGAGACAAAGTTTGAGATTTTAGCAGGGCTAACTGACTTTGCTTTTTATAAAAAGCAAGTGCCTCTTCGGAGGCAGGTGTGAAGAGGGCAGGAAGTAGAGATGTCTTTTTATTTATTTTGCACAGATAATGACTCTTTAATAATATTTTAAAATACTCTTTAATAATACCTTTTTAAAAAGTGAAGATGTTTTTGTACTTTCCAGATATACTTGTTTTGTCTCAACTGTATACTCTCTTTCTGCAAAGGTGTTACCTCTTCCAAATCGCTGAAGAGGTTACACTAATAATGACATGGCAGCATTCAGATGCTGAAAATTCTTCCAAGTAAAAGACTAAACTCTAATTTTGCATACTTACATATCCATTTAATGACAATACAGTCTTATTTATCTGTTTACAATAAAAAGACAGATCCTGAAAACACTTATATGCTTAACTTTATTAGCCAAAGTACAGGGCAAGCAGATAGTCTCTAGTTTATTTGGTTTGTCTGAAAATACACTAATTTTAAACATCCTTCTTGTACAATATTTCTTCACTTAGTATTTAAATTAACCTCTTTACTCAATCCATCTTTTTAATCAGCAAAAGAAATCCTACTTTATAGTTTGCTCTGCTAGAAGGACAAAGCTTGTTCTGTACAGTTTAGAACTTACTTTTCAGGAAGAACAACAGAAACATCATAATCAGTTGGAGTAAGACAGCGAACTTCAGAATAAACCCGATCTCTGAAGCCTGGAAAAAGGGTGTTTCCCCCAGTCAGAACTATGTTCTTGAAGAAATGAGGCTGCATTTCTGTAAAATAAAGAAGTAAATTTGTAGTTAGAGACTGAATATATATTTAAATTTCATGTCTGCCAACACAATTCCCCATTCAAAAGTGATTGTAAATGATAATTTTTTTTTAAGACTACAAAATAATAGCCTCAATGCCACGATACTTCTGTGGTATCATAAAACCTATGAAAGTCTTCTTTGTACTAACATTAATTAAGCTTTAGTATTACTTCTTACAAACACAGCAGTCAGAAAGGTTTTCTACTTTGATGCTTAAACTACTGAGTTTGGTCAGTTTCATTTTTCTCATCAGTTTGATTTTTCACTTCTTCCAGTGAAGAAAGATAATGTAAAACACAACTAAAACTGATTTCAAGTACATGCCACCATCAGCATCAAAGACAGATAGGTCACGTTAGAAAAGGGTGTTGAGAAGAATTAAGTCTACAGCAATTAACTGAAACAAGAGTAGAAACCAATCAATCAATCGCCACAAAACTGTGTTTGCTTAACAGAGAATCTTGTAGACAATCAGTTCTAGAGTATATGACACACACCAGAAGACAGAACAGTTCACAACAACTTAGTAACTGGTATATTGAGACTACTAGCTTCTGAAGACACTTTGGATGCTTAAAAAAGACAAACAAAACAAAACCCCAAACCCCCAAAAATCGCAAAACAAAACAACACAACACACACACTTTTCAAAATACTTTTATGTTATACCTTCAGGTAAATTCTGAATAGAATAAACAATGGCTTCAGGAATTCCCATCTCTTGAATACCAATATCCGAAGGATGGAAGAGTATTTCTGGAACTGCAAATCTTTCATTTGCTAGACGAAGTATTTGCTCACCAGTCTTGTATTTTCCACTTAACACCATCTCTTCCCTTGGCTAAATTAAAGACACGAATAGTAGCCACTGCTTAAGAAAAGAAATTACATCCTAGAGTATTCAGCTAATCTTTCTCATGTACTGCAGAGGTAAGCGATATATTCTATGTTAAGTGGTATTATCAACAAATCTTTTAAGAATAATACATAGTCTGGTATTAAATCTGAAGTGACCTTACTCTTATCAACTGCAGTTTTGCGTAAAGCAAAATAAAACAGATATACACAAGAGTGGCCTTTAAATATTGGGACTGCTTTTGAAAGTATGGCCAACTCAGTCAATGAGATAAAATTGTCAAATTGTCTTCGTTGGTATGAACACTGTTCAGGCTCTTCTGTAACATGACTTTGAACCTTCTGCCTATTAGGGAATTTAAATTAAATTCAAAGAGACTTACAAAAAAGTATCAAAGCAGAGAAAACATTTTCCAACTTAACTTTAAAAAAACCCCAACAATAATGATGTGGATAGGTTGTATGATAGAGCACAAGCATAGAAAGCTACAAGTATTAAATAACAGAACATAAAATGCTATGCTGGAAAAATAGTATTTCATTTTCATCTCAACTTCCTAAGGAAAACTTCACCAATTAATGCATAGCACAGAAAGAAGTTACAATACAGCATTAGAAAAAACAAAATCTTTTTAACCTCTCTACTAGACTTGTGCAAGGGAACAGTCAAAAAAATACTTCAAAAACCATACTATCATTACCTTACAAAATCCCTTCTTGATTGTGCTGAAGTCTGGCAAAACATAATCTACCATTACAGTATTTTCCTCTCCTTTCAATCTGAAAGAGAAGAATGTAAAATACAACAGAATAAAGAACAAGTTCTAAATCCCAACTATTTTATACTGACAAGACTTCCTTTGACTTAAGTGGAAAATTTTCTGATTAAGAGTATCGTTTTATTTGTTTGTACAAATAGATTATTCAGAAGTACCAACTTTATGTTTAGTACCATTGTATACATACTTGGCAATGTCCATGTCCTTGTAAAAGTCTTGAGAAACATAACACACATCTTCTTTCACTTGATTAATTACATGTGTTTCATCCATAACATGTAGCTGCCTGTGAAAAACAAACACCAAAACCACAATTTGAGAATTATTAAGTCTTAGCATCTGTCCAGAAACCTGTTCAGTTTTCCACTGGAAATGAGCAACCACAGTTTTCATGTCACAGAAAGCTACTGTCTCAGTATTTAAAACTTATATTCAATTTACAAAAGCATTCCTGGCCTACTGGAATTTAATATTTTCCTATTTCACAGTTCAATAAATACAAACATCTACCTGCACTTGCCAAAAGTCTTCATAACAAGCATAGCCATAATCTTGCAATTAGTTCTACTAGCAAAGACCTTTACCTAGATAAAGTTCCAAGCTAAAGGATCCTCATGAAAAGTTGATCCTATTGAATTTTATTTGTTGTATTGATAGGATCAGTTAGCCAACTGACGATCTACTGAGACATCTCAGAAGACACATAAGGACTTGGATAATTGTGAACACATAGGTAACCTCAGCAACTTCAAAAGCATTGGCACTTTAAAAACTAACAGCCTAATTCTTCAAAGAGCTTAAGCTCATCTTAATTCATCTTGAGCTTAAGATCAAAATGGCAGCTACCAGATTATAACAGCCAAAAATTCCCTTCCCCTTTAAACAGCATTTAATCTAAAATTCACAGAACCACTAAGAATATCCCCACAAACTTCTAGCTCATTTCATACCAGGTCTCAAGATGATGATCAGCATGCTTTACCTGTAAGAGATGATCTCCTTTAGATGGTTGGTTAAGAGTTTTCCTCCAACATTAATCCTACAGAAAAGTAGTAACACATGTACTTCTGTCATTATTAACTTCAGGCACAGCAAACAATTCTTCTAGAAAATATATACTGCAGTTTACCTGATGATTGCCTCTTTCTTCTTTTTACTTCTACAATAAGGTACAATGTGTGTAAAAGAGTACCCACTGTCCACAATGATACAACACAGCTCAGATGGATTATCCCGGAAATACCTATGCGCACTAAGAGCTCCAGCTGAAATAAAGAAAATTTCATTCAATTTTTGTATGAATATACACTTTTAGAATTTATATTGATATGAAAGTGTATTTGCTTCATATTTTAAATGCCTTTGAGAGACTTCCAAGACATCACAACATAATACTACAGCCAACACATTAATTAATTTTGACAGTGGATAAAATTAAGTATCATATGTATATGCCCCCATTTGTTCTTTTTCAAGAATTCCAGTCCATGTGCAGTGTCCTCTCCTAAAGTCCAAGCAGACTGATTGCACCACAATTTATCAAACCTATCTAAAGGAGTATCCTATGTCCAACTATCTTTCAGAAGGGTTGTGATGCTATTTACACCCTCCCTGTAAGACATAATATATTTCATGATTGTAACGCTACATTTTATTTGCTAACAGAAAACAAAACCAAACAAAAAACCACCACCACCACCCCCCCCAAAAAAAAAGGAAAGGTATCAAAGTCTTCATGCAAATCTTTGGTAGACTTTCTTAAATGCTATCCTGTTTCAAAATCCGTCTGTTATGTCTGTCATCCTGACTCTCCTCAAATTTCCTTTAATTATACACCATGACACTCTTAAGAAAGTAGTATAAGAGAATTTCAGAAAAAAAAAAAACAAAACGTTTAATCTAGTTAGAGCACATATAGCACCACATTACTCAAGAGCCAGCAAGGAAGCGAAGTAATTTATTTACTAATTCATATATACACGCATGTGCATATGCATGCATGCATATTTATTTACTTATTTACAAGGTTAACCTTCAAAATACATAGACATGAACTAGAAGGAAACAGACTTACCATTTACTCTAAGAACTGCTTGAAATTGATATTCTTCAAATAGAATTTCATTCATGGATTCTTGTATTGAACTGAAGTTAAAATAAGGTTCGGTAATAATAATATTGGTATCTACAAAATCCACCTACGAAAAATACATTAAGATTGTCATTACACAAAACTTAGAAATTAATACTCCGTTACCATATTTTGCAGCAGTTGAAGATCATGTAAATCTGAAGACATGATTACCACTTGCTGTATGTTTGTAGAAGCTAGGCTTAGAAAGTTTTACTTTTGCTAAAGACTTCATGACCAGTGATACAACTTTGTCAAACTGATGGGTGAAAACATAATAGAAGGGAACACCTTCATACATACTCTGCTCCTGCACAAATGTATCCAACATTTTAAAGAGATACCCATAAAGAAACACTATATACTAACCTAAGATACTTTACACTAATCCTGTCAACTACAGAAAGGTAAGTCTCTTCAACAGCTCAGCACTTGCATCACAGTCCTGCGCAAAGTAGAATCAATAATAAAACTCCCAGGGACCTCTAATGAGGCCAGCAAAAGATCCTGGACTTTCCACATTTGCTGATATCTCAAACTCCTTTAGAGGGGACTTCAGAGGGTTACTTCAGTCATAACTGGATATGACCCTACATGTATTACCAGCTGCATCACTCTAGTCTTCACTCATGAAAAAGAATTAAAAACAAGTTCTCCTTGCAACCATGACTAAATCGAATCTAATTCCAAAACGAAAATGAAAGCTAAGTATCAAAGGTCAGCACCATGTATTTTTATGTATGGAGACTAAGATATTTTGAGGCATTACATCCATTCTTAGGACCATTCTGCCTCCTAGGTATTACAAAAAAACCAAAAACTTTCATAGTATATAACAATACTTTTTTTTTTTTTTTTTTTTTTTTTTTTTTTTTAAAGAAAAATTAAAAAGGGAAGCCTTGCTACACTTCTTGTGCTAAATCCAGTTCATGTGATAAATAAAAAAAATTAAGTATGACCTATTTATATTTTATACATTCAACTTACCCATAGGCAGAAAATGGTTTGCCAAAGATGGTTACTTTATGTGTATCTCTTTTGGCCAACTGACCTAGCTCATCATTCTCTTACATCAACAGTTTCTTGATCTCTAAACCACGCTGTATCTGCCTATAATTATTATTTTTCACTAACTTGTACTCTTAATTATATCGATATGAATTTCTTAGCAGATGTGAACTGAACTTAGTATGAACACACACAAGACTGAAAAATTGAAATGTTTTTTAAAATCCTACACCAGAGCTCAAAGTAAAAATTTTATTCAGTTTGCAAAAAAACAAATCCCTGTGATTTCTAATTGAAGGCACTTTCAAATAGAACAGTAACCTCACCAGTTCTAGTTAATATTTGATGTACTTATGTTAATTCCATTAGTCAGTATTTAACCTACATAAAATCTGTAATTAAAAAAAATCTCTTACTTGATACATTTCTTTTCCAAAAAGATAATCCCAAACTTGCCTCTGAACATCCCAGTTCACCAAGTAACCCTGCAGGATTTAGAAAAAAAATACACTATTTAGAAAATAAAATCATACTTAAAAAAACCCCCAACAATTACTAGAAATCAAGAAATATCAAGTGATTGATATACTGGTAAGACAAATTTGAGAGTAAAAATGTCTAAATTCACATTTATATGGTAAGGAGTAAGTGTTACATAGGATAAAAAATGTTACAAATATTCCCCATCAATATATTAATTACTACACTACAAAACCAATGGAAATTGTGTTTCCTATATACATTATTCTCCAACAGAAGCCTGTCAGTCTGACCTTAGTGCCAGGGAAGGTTATGGAACAGATCACCTTGAGTGCCATCACATGGCATGTACAGGACAACCAGGTGATCAGGCCCAGTCAGCACGGATTTATGAAAGGTAGGTCCTGCTTGACTAACCTGATCCCCTTCTGTGACAAGGTGACCCGCTGAGTGGATGAGGGAAAGGCTGTGGATATTGTTTATCTGGACTTTAGTAAAGCCTTTGACACTGCTTCCCACAGCATTCGCCTGGAGAAACTGGCTGCTCATGGCTTGGATGGATGTACTCTTCGCTGGCTAAAAAAAACGACTGGAAGGCTGGGTCCAAAGAGTGGTGGTGAATGGAGTTAAATCCAGTTGGCAGCTGGTCACAAGTGGTGTTCCCTGGGGCTCAGTATTGCGGTCGGTTCTGTTCAATATCTTTATCAATGATGTGGACGAGGGGATTGAGTGCACTCGCAGTAAGTTTGCAGATGACACCAAGTTGGGCGGGAGTGTTGACCTGCTTGAGGGTAGAAAGGCTCTGCAGAGGGAACTGGACAGGCTGGATCGATGGTCCAAGGCCAATGGTATTAGGTTCAACAAGGCCAAGTGCCAGGCCCTGCACCTGGGTCACAAAAAACCCCCTGCAATGCTACAGGCTTGGGGAAGAGTGGCTGGAAAGCTGCCCGGCAGAAAAGGACCTGGAGGTGTCACTTGACAGGCAGCTGAATACGAGCCAGCAGTGTGCCCAGGTGGCCAAGAAGCCCAATAGTATCCTGGCCTGTATCAGAAACAGTGTGGCCAGCAGGACTAGGGAAGTGATCATCCCCATGTACTCGGCACTAGTGAGGCCCCACTTTGAATACTGTGTTCAGTTTTGGGCCCCTCACTATAGGGGGGACCCTGAGATCCTGGAGCATATCCCAAGAGCAACAAAGCTGGTGGTCTAGAGCACAAGTCTTATGAGGAGCGCCTGAGGGAACTGGGGTTGTTTAGCCTGGAGAAAAGGAGGCTGAGGAGAGACCTTATCGCTCTCTACAACCTTCTTTCAGGTAGCTGGAGCGAGGTGAGTGGCAGTTACCTTCTCCCAAGTAACGACAGGATAAGGAAACAGCCTCAAGTTGCACGAGGGGAAGTTTAGATTGGACATTAGGAAAAACTTCTTCACAGTTATCAAGCACCGGAACAGGCTGCCCAGGGAAGTGGTTGAATCACCATCCCTGGAGGTATTTCAAAGACATATAGACATGGTGCTGAGGGACCTGGTTTCGTGGTGGACTTGGCAGGGTTAGGTTTACAGTTGGACTTGATGATCTTAAGCGTCTTTTGCAAACTAAATGATTCTATGATTTTTAAACTTCACACTGCTGAATTTGATTCTTGTATGATACCACATATAACCCTGCAGTCGGGATATATCGTATGAAAACTATTCCTTAAAACACCAATTTATATTTGACTATAACATTAAACTCAGGATATCTTACTTACCTTCTGAAAAGGGAGAATATAAAAAAGACCAGAGGGATCTTTAATTTCATCCAGCTGATTTGCTGTAAAGGTTTTTAAGCGTGCAGTCTTTGATCTGAACTGACAGTTGGGAATAACGCTGGAAAAGATTGGGAAGTTTCATGTTGATCATGATATGAGACGCTTCCCTTGTCTTTACACTACTTTCATAAATAGCACACCTTCAATAATATTTTTGCTGCTGCGTTTTCGTTTTAATCCATTTATTGGAGCGAATTACGAAGGGAAATCTCTAATTTCTGTCACCATCAGTGCAGAGGAGACACCCCTTGGAAAACCAAACCAAACCCTCCCGCACACTGCACTCAGGCACCCCCCCCCCGCCACCCCCCTGACTGACACACACACCCCCACACACACCCACGGGCGGTGGGGGACGGTATAACGGTCCCGCCGGGCCGGTGGGCGCGCGCCGCAGGGGCAGGGCCCGGCACCCGCCGCAGGGGCGCGGCCACAGGCCGGGCCTCTCCCCGGCCAGCGCAAGGCGCGCCCGGCAGCTCGCTGGCGGGTGGAGGGGCTGAGGGAGAGGAGGGGTGGCCTCCCGTGCGCCCAGGCGCCGGCGGGGAGCGGCGGAGCGATAAGGGGACGCCCGTCCCGCCCCCTCCCGGGCCCTCACCTGACGTTCGCGTGGCTGTAGCCGATCTTGGCGTTGTAGGCGCCGTTATCCAGCACCAGCGTCGCCATGTTCCCCACGGCGCCACGGCCGCCGCCGTCCCAGTATTGATCCGCCACCGCCGTGGATCTCTATGGTTACCATAGAGCGGAGGAGCAGCGCCCGCGCGTTGCCTGATGGGACGCAGGAGTGCCGCGGGAGCCGCCTCCGGCAGCGCACGCCCCTCTGCCGCGAGACGCCGGCCGCTCACGTAGTGCCGGTGACGCTGGAGAAACTG
>VYXH01000462.1:43812-74738 GCA_013397275.1 Burhinus bistriatus | reverse complement strand
TTACACAAGCCGTCCCAATTGGCTTGCTGGCTCGGGGTGTGGGAGCTCGGCCTGTGTCCTTGCAGGTCTGATCGCGACATCTGAGGTGTCGCACACGCAGGTGAGGCCGGGTAACAAAAGAGATGCGTTCCGGTGCACGCAAAGGGATGAAAGAAGTTCGAGGTTTTCCGGGTGACTGAAATCATATCTAACTGTGCCTTGTGGGTTAAAACAAACAAACAAACAAAAACCCCCTACTGTAAAATTTTGTAGCCGTCAACGTCGTGTGCTTGAAAGATGAATAAACTGCAGAAAGTACACAGTCTGATTGATAGAGTTTTAAAAAGCCACATTGCATTTCTCCCATTTTCTGAAGAGAGATGAAAACCTATTAGGTACTTGATCTGTCATGATACCGCAGTGTTGTAATTCTTCAGAGCTTGCTTTTATAAATTAAAAAATATAACCTGAAATATTGATCACTTATTTGCTTTTTTTTTTTTTTAAATATTTTATTCTAATTTTGTGTGGTATTTCTAAAAGGTGTTTATTTTCGTCAGTGCTAATACATAGAGAAAATCAAACAAAATGAAATTACAGATTGTCATTTGACTAATCTGTTGATGATATACAAGGAAAACAAACCTCTCATTCCAAATCCTTTGCTGCTGTCTATCCACTGAAGATGATGTCTGAAGCAGTAATAGAATAATTTTTTTCCTGCACCCTGCTCATGAGTTTTGTAGCTGGGAATGCTGGTAAAGAAATCTTGTCTTCATATGAAAATAATTGAGCACTGTGAAAATGGAAATGCAATACGAAGATGTCATCAGCCTGGAGTCAGTTTTCTAATCAGAAGTGTGCATGGAATCCCTGGACTTAACTGATACAGCTCACTTCCTATGGTGCTGTTTAAGCAAGCTGTATGGAAAGAGAAGTGAGCTCTAACCTCTGTGCTGTAGGTTAAAGTCTGAAGTGTGTCTAGGAACTGGGCATGAATAACATGAACTGTTTTTTGTCTAGTTTTTCAAATAAACTTAGATTAGAATTAAGTACTTTTTAATGTTGATAAATCTGTGCTTGCTTTCTTGTGTGATAACGCATATTCAACAAGACCATGTCAATTGATTGTGACAAGTTTCATCATTTTTAAAAAGCTTATGGGATATATCTAACAGTCTGAGGTTTACAAGTTGAAGTTGAGTCTCATGATCCACTATGTTGACATTAAAAGAGTATGTTTACTACCTGAAATATAGACAGTATTATTATTGAGCCCCTTATTATGGGTGTTCTTAATCACATGATCAGATAGTATCTTTTCTCCCTGCAGAACTGGTGCTTGCAGTGGTTGCACAAGAAAATGGAATTCAGGTTACACAAGCACCTGTAAATCTGGTGGCTTTTTAAATTTCAGGAAGTTGTTTTTTCAACAAAAATGATAATGTTCTTTATTTCAGGATTTTCTTTAATTAACAACATCATTAAGGTAGGCTTCACACACTGTTTTATTTCAGTCTGGAGCCAAATACATAAGGAATTTCCTGTAATACGGAGGGTGCCAAAGGACACTTTCACTTTGTACTCTATTACTATATTGGTTCCTGTTCTACAATTTTCATAGTTCCTCAAAACTGATGCCTGTTTGCCATCTTCAACAAAGCAGGTATTAGTGGCAGAATTAAAATGTACTGGAAGAAGTCCATGTAAAATAAAGGAAGAGTGGAAATAATTATCCTGTTATCTCAATCTACTTTCAGTTTTGATGATTGTATTTCTCTTTATGTTTGAACAAAGCCAAATCTAATATGCACTTCAAAGAACAAGTAGAAGATATGAATTTGTGCCTTCAATTACAGAGTTTTGCCAGAAATCACAGAACTGCAGGATGGTTGAGGTTGGAAGGAATCTCTGGAGGTCATCTTGTCCAGCTCCCCCAAATCAACATTGATTTAGCAATACTTGCTATGAAGATTGCTGCAATATCTGTTAGTCATGTGTTAGCAATTTTCAGTTTTCTTACTATCTAGATACTGTACATGCAAATTTAAAAGCGTGTCATGCAGCAGTGTAGTTTCCATTTAGCAGTTTACAGTGCTTTTAGATGAACTGATGTGGACACTGGAGTTGTGAAGGAGCCTTGTCATTCTACATTTGTTAGCTAGGGAAAATTTTTATATAGATATGAGTCTAAGGTCTGAGAACAAGAAGACGACCCAAACTGCATTTTAGAACAGTTCTGGTATCTAAATGACTTTTTACCTTTGTAAAAGGTTTTTCTTATTGCTGTGTTACAGCTTAAGAACAGTGAAGGTAGTAGAGCTTATTTACTCAGCTTGTAACAAACCTCTATCTTATGTCAGGATCTGGTGATGAGTTTTTAGCTTTCTCAGTCTTTCAAAAACTCTTAAAAATATAAGCTGTGTCCTCTGTCTTCAATATGCATTGCTGTTCTCCAAGGCAGTAGAAGAAAATGAGAAGGAAGGAGGGGGAGCAAAATACATTTTTTTGTTGTTCTTCAGATTATGTGGTGCTTGGCGTAGGATATGAAACTAAATGCTATCTGGTAAGCTGAAGAGATGAGTTTGTCATTTGGAGGCTTGAATTTTTGTCAACTCCATATTGTGTTAGGTGTGTTTGTTGTGAATGCAGATGATGGAGTGTCTTTATTTCCTAATATACATGCCCTAAAATGAAACAACTATCTAGATAATGGCATTATCCTTTACAAAGGACACTGAGTCTAGGAGTCTTCTGTGTAGTGTTGGGATCACTTACTCTTACTGTTGAGGTCTTCCCCAGTGAACTGAAACTTGCATTGGATCTTCAGGTGTGCTGTTAACATGTTTTCATGGGTAAGCGATTTCTTGTTGAACAGCACCTTTTCTTGCAAGATTTTCTGTGCGCTGCTGTGCTGTGATAATAGCAGATACCCTTCAGTGTTACTTCTTTTTCCTCAGACTTTGTAGACAAGTGTGTAAAACAACTTTCAGCACGACTCTAGATTGCACTATGCAAGTTCACAATAGTGTTCCTGTTATACTATCTGTGGTTGTAAGGGGATCATCTCCACCATACGGATTTGAATCTTGAGTTGTTTGGATCCAAGGTATCAACAGAGATTAGCTATTACTTACACAGACTTGTATAAGGGTTTTTTCAGGTTGTTTTTGGTTTTGGCTTTTAGTATCGTTGACTGAAATTCCCTTTCTAGCTAATGAGCAGTCTGAGTCTTCTGTGTAAGTATCTGTAATATCCCTGCCTTTCTGTGAAAAATACGTCTAAGAAGCATGAAGGAAAGCTTATAGACTTTGCCTCTACCTTGAGTTGACTAGCTCCGATGAATATGACATTCTTCATCTCAATTAGATATTAACTCTTAAGTTTACCAATGATAACACATACTTCAATGTAAAAAATCTCGTTCTTTGTTTGAATCTTATTTGCTGTTTCCACAAAGAAAACAGTAAGAGGTTTAAAAGTGTTTGATGTGGCAGAAATCCAAATTGTTTTCAGTTTGTGTGATTAGTTAATGTTCTGTGTGAACTTAGACCTTCTTTGCTTTTACTCACCTGAAGCAACAGATGTAAAAATACTAAAATATCAATAAAAGAAAATTGCAGTACATTTTTTTACAATTTTTTTCACCTCATAGTTGGGAAATCATTCTAAAACACATACAAAGATTAGTTTTATGAAGATTAGTTTTACAAAGAATAACATGCTAATTGTATGGATATCAGGAATCAGCTGATCCTGCTATAAGCAGTGATATTCTACATCATTGGGTACAACTTCATTGATACGTGTCCTACCTAAATATTTGACCTGCCTATCACCCTGCTTTTATACCAGTAAGATGTGCCTGTTTGGTGAGGGATGTTGCCATCTCAAGAGATCTGAGGTGACTCCTTTGAGAATCTACCGATTCTCCTTTATTTGCCCAGAATGGGCACATTCCTTCCTGTAATTAAATGACCAAAACTGTTTGGATGAACTTTGAAACTTCTGCTAGTAGCAAAAGAAGTAGAATTTTTGCTTCTTTTCAGTTTTGTGTATTCCGCTTCTATCTCACTTTAGTTTTGTGAAAGTTACCCAATTCTTGTAGCCAGCCAAAGAAAACAAAGTGTGTACTTTCCTAGAATAAGTGTAAACCAGCTTCTCTCTTTCCTTGTGCTGAAGATTTTACGGAGTGTATTCTATGTGACTGACTTATTGGCTTGTGGGATAATTGCAAAACACAATGTAGACATAACGATCTACAGTGTTCTGAATGAATCTATGTTGAGTCCGAATGCTTACGGAAAGCATGAGCTTAATACCTATCGTAAACAAATGCTGCCTGCATCTAGTGAAAGAACAGAGTCTGGAAAAGGACAGGTAGTAAAGCAAAACTGCTTGAGACAGCAAAAGAGAATGAGGAGAAAGAGCAATTTAAAGTTTTATTATAATCGTGTGTTTCTTAAATTCCCTTATGTTTGAAATTCAGTACTTTTTGTATTTAAATGGAGACTTCATGCCAACAATTTTGTCTGTGTGAATGTGTTGGTAGTGTTCTGATGAGCAAAAAGGAATCAGTAAATGCTTTTTTCAACAAAAATAAAAAACTTTCACTTTCTTCTATTTTTTTTTTAGTAGCTTCATGCATCATATCACATTTTAAGCTTCTGTAACAGAACATCTTCAAAAAGGCCAAACTGAAATCACTTTGGTGCTTTATGAAATTATAAAGGTATTTTGGAGATAAACCAGCAATAACATATTTGCTGGTAGAATTCTTAATCATTACATTTATTAAGATTTAATATTAAATCTTATGTCTCAGAAAGATCTCTTAAGCTTTCAGTAGCATTTGGGTTAATAAAATAAACTCACAGAATTTGATTTCTAGTTTTCAGTTTTTTTCACATTACTTTTGCAAGCGTATTATAAATCTGAATGCTGATTCTGCAGACATCTTTTTTGTACAATTAAAGTTTTGCTGAAGCTTTGTTAAAGTCAGACAACTTTTATGTATATATAATAAAAATTAATGCATTTGCAGAATCAACAGGAATTAATCATCAGAATTTTACTTGTATAGTATGTGATCATTTTCTTTAAAAAATTCTCAGAATGGTTTTACTGGGAAATAAGTTTCAGAATTAAAATTACGTTGAAGATTACTTTGTGTTCAAGTAGTTGATACACTAGTGTGAAGCATTCTCAGGAAAAAGGGTATTTAAATAAAGCCTGTGAGGAATAAAATTCTGTTTTATGTTCAAATGATTATGGAGCATGTAAGCATCAAAACAAAGCCCACAGTTACATTTCTTGAAATTTGGTATTTCTGCTGCCGAAGCCTTGGTGTTTTTTTTTTTCTTTTAATATCAAAGGTGTATAAAAGTATGTACTAAATAACTTTCCAAGTGAGAGGTGCTTGTTAAAGTGTATTTTGTTTTATTTTTTGCGTTCTGCAAGCAGATTGGACAAAGGAGATTAGATAATTTCTGATGAAACATTGATGGAATTATAAAGGCTTACACAAAGTGATTTGTTTCACACATTTTTTGCAAATCATGAGAATAATTGCTAACAAGTAATTATACAACATATACAGGTTTTGACTGCTTGGAGGGGAGCCCAGGTTTCTCAATCTGGCAGCTGCTGTGGGAGCTCTTCTGTGCACCTTTGTGGAGCTGGTGCTTACCAGGGTCTGGATCTCTTCATTCTCTCCTCTTTTCATGAGAAGAAGCAGGAGAGGAAAGTAAGAAAAGAACTCCAGCTCAGGCTGTGGCTTTTAGTACTTCCAGGCTCCCCTGTGTTGACACAGGACCCTTGCTCTGTAAATTATGCCCCCAGCACAGGTTTTGTGGCAGGTCTTCCATGCAGCTTCCCCTATAGCTTGAGAATACCAGAGCTTTTATTTTCTCAGAGAAGTTGGCTTCTTCTGTTACTTGACTCTGAAGGAAGCAACCTTGGGATCCAACTACCCAGGAATCTGGAAGTTATGTGGTTGCTTACTTCTGGGACAATTTTCATGTTGTAGTTGCGCACATTGCTGCGGATCTGGAGACCTGAGAAAAATAACAATTCATAAATAGGTATCTGTAGTTCACTTTAGTGGTAAATCTCTTAAATGTTATTCAAATATCCCAACAAACTGCCTAACAAGGGCACTGTCCAAATGCTTGGATTTTATGGTACCCTAAAAGGAAAAAGTATAGGAATTAATTATATTTAGGCTGAGGCATCTTTTCAAAGTGAAGACAGTTAACAAAAAATTTCTTTTTTCAACTTACTACATATTTTGCCAAATTAAAGATTCTAATTTTTAATTTTTGAGAAGCTTAATATACTAAAATTTCATAGCCTGCAAAATCAGAATGTCAAACATGTGCAGGTCTCTGTAGCACCATCCCAAACACAAAAACAAATCCAAGAAATTCTGTTCCCTTATGTCTGTAGAGTCATGTTTCCTTAGTGTGAATTTTGAGTAGGTGAAGTGGAGACACCGTGAATAGGAACAAATAACGTGGGCTGAGAAATCTCAGCCTAGGCAAAACAAAACTGAAAAGTTGCCTCCCATTTCAAAATAAATTAAAAACCTCTTATGCTTCATCTCTGGGCTATCTTCCTTCTCACATTCCAAATATACTTACTGAGTATCTCTGAAACCACTTGGCTCTATTATATAGACCTTTTCTGCATGATTAAGATTTTCTCTATAAGCTGTTCATTTAAACATGGCTGCAGTATTGCAGTATCAGACAGCAAGGGATATTCTCATGGGAATCTAGCATTTTACACAGAACTGTTTCCTCTTTAGTTCTATAATGTCATGATGTGTAACAAACTGTTGTAACTGCAGTTATCTTTAGCTAAAACTCTCTTACATTATTGTATCACTCCTTTTTTCCCTTTGAACTTGATCCCTTGTGTGTCCCCTGTGTCCCGTTCCCTGCAGCGATCCCAGCTGGCTCTGGTGGAGATTGGTTTGCTGAGAATATCCTTACTACCAAAATGAGTACCAGAAGCTTCTCAGAAGCCGTGGCAACTGACCACTTGCTTTCACCAGGAATAGGGGCCTTTTGTCTGAATACCTTGCCCTCAGGTAACTTCCCCTCTCCCACCTTTGTAGAGTAAATGTAAGAGGTGGTATGCATTTATATAAATTCAGGAGCAAAATGAGCTCTATAAAATGTTAATTAGGTTTTCTCTTCTGTTTGTTTTTGTAACTTACAATTCTGCAAAAAATAATTGTTGGCTATGCACCTATGTGTTTTGGTTTTTTGTTTTGTGTTTTTTTATTAAGTCCTAAACTAAATTTGCAAAACTGGTTTGTGAAGTATCAGCGATCCCATTATAAACATACCTTTATGTGTATCTTCTAAGTGTAATCTTCTAGATGTTTCTCAGTATCTTTAGGCTATTTGACATTTGCTGTTTATCTTTTACACCTTAATTCCTTTTTGTAACTTGATGTTTATTACCTCTGTATTGATAGATATTTGAAGGATAGGTCAGCTTTTTACCTAGTTTACATAAGCTAATAGCTGATTGTTTTGTTTTGTTTTGTTTTATTAAAATAGTCCTTATAGTTAATGTCTTATGAAAAATCTTATTTTACTGTGAGATCTGATCAGTTAGCATTAAAAAGCTATCTGTTAATGTCACATAAATATATGATGCATTTTCCAAAAGGCAGATGTTGTCATGCTTTTACACTGCACCATTATTTCTTGATTTTAAACTTACAAAATTATTTTGCATCAAGTGGCTTTTCTTTGCATTAGGTACAGAATGTATTTTGAGTGGAATCTAATAGTTAACAACTCTAAGCAAATTCTCAAAATGAGAGGTGTTATTTTTACTGCCTGCAATGTGGAAGTTGCGTATACCTTGCCACCTATGGTTTAGTATATTAAGGATTTTATGTTATATTGTACTCAACGTATGCATTAAGGTCTGTTGTGAATAGGATTGTCATGTTTGAAACAATTTTTGGGTGTTTGATAATATTGACCATTTCCATGCTTGTGTAAGTGATATGTGAAAAGGCTTATGGAATAGAAAAGCTAATAATGGTCTGTGTAAGGATTTATCATAAATGAAAGAGAAATTGCTTGAGCAATATTTTACTTACAAGATTATTATCATTCATGCAGTGTAAGCTCCTCATTTATGCACAGTGTTTGGCTGTGTCTGAGCAGATCTGCTGCATGACACATAATTAGATAATAGCTGTTGATTACAGCAGCTGTTTCAGTTCTGCCTGTACCCAAAGAGCAACCAGTACAGTTTTTCCAAATAGAAAGAAAATAGTTTCCTGTATGTGTTATTACAGAATTAACTAGGGGAAGCTTTATATACTGTCAAGAGGGTTGGTGGGGATGTCAGTATGGAATGGGTCTTAGAGTGAATGGATGAGTGTGCTAAGCTGTCTTCAGGAAGTCAGCTGGAGTAGGAGTCCACACTGAAGTCCTTCTGTGTCGTGATGAAATGGAAGCAATTATTTGGAAAGCATCAACAAAGCAGATGTACTATTCAGCGCTCCACCTCCCAGGATGGGAGAGATAAGGGGGATGGTGTGACACTGCAGCAGACATGTTACACAAGCATGGCCTGGTTGTTGAGTCAGGGTCCTAATTAGTGATTTGCCTGGAAAGGAAGATCTGTCTTTAGACTATAATAAGTCAAGAGGCCTGATGAGTGTTAGGTGGTTCGGGTCCTGCATAGTAGCCTGAAAAGCCCCACCTGAAGCTCTAGGGTTGTAGGCAGTGTTTTGGACTTGTCTAGTGTGCTATAACTCGTGGCCAGCTGAGAGCAGTAGGTCCAGGCTGGATGTGCAAACAGAGGAATGCCCTGTCCTGCTCCAGAGGCTTGGCCTGTGAGCACCTTTGCTAGATGCTGCCCTGCAGATCATGCAGATCCTCTCCATGCAGGCCATGCAGCATTCTTCATCTTGCACTCAGCCACCAAATACACATCTGACAATTCTGCAGAAGTTGAAGGTGTGACTAAATAGAGCATGCAGGCATTAGTGTGGGCTGGCCACGTTACCCATGGGTAAAGGGGTGGTACCCTTCTCCTGTACCAACTGACGTTGGAGGGTGTAAGAAGGTGCCAGTCAGGTATCATAGGTAGAGAGGGGGATACTTGAAAAGCCTGGTGACCGGTGGAGCTGCTGCAGTTGGTATTGCCATTTAGGAATCCCCTGTGATTCCCTATAGCCTGCAGAATGAGGGAATGGTAGCCCTTGCAGTTTGTCTACTGGTAAGGGCTTCTTGGAAGGAAACTGCATGGTATTTGGGAATCCATGTGGGACACAACATTGCTGATACAGGTGACTTCTGGATAAAGGCTGGAGGATAGCCTCTCAGACCACCAAAGTTATGTCCGTTATAGACTTGCCTGCTGGTTACCCTCTGGCTGCTGACAGTGATGGTGAGATTTTACAGTGCTATGGCAATGCTCCCTTCCTGGTGCAGACTGTGAGTGCGCCATTGTTTGTGGGAGTTTTTTTGTCCAGAAATATTAAAATTTATCCTCACAAGTGTTTATTTTCAACCAAATGTACTGTGAATATTCTTAAGTAAAGAACTTAAGTGTTTATGTGTCAGAGTGTGTTTGGGTAATCCTACTATGTTGTAGGCATAAAAGGTATTACAAACTCTAGCACAAGTGCCTTAATTTTAAATTTTTTTTAAAAATTCTTTTAAGCTTTTTATTTTGGTACTGTATTCTATCCTGATGTTTTCATGGGCATTAAAATGTTCTGCAATAAGTGTTTCTTTTACTGGTTTTAAATAGGTTCTCTTTTAGTTCCGTGTGTGTTTTTGTTCTTAAGATAAATGAGCATCCAAGAAACTTTTTGTGCATTATTCATTACTTTGTCATTAATGTTTTTGTTTATCCTCTCTGTCTCTAAATTGGTTTTAATATTTTCAGAAATGGATATAGTGTCCAAGATGAGGGCATGTCATCATATTTTGTGGTAATATTTAGTACTATTTACCATTCATTTTTTATACATTTTTATATTGGACTTAACTAATGATGTGCTGCCACAGGAAAAAGTATAGCAATGCTCCTGAACTTAGTATTTGCAGGTGGTGTTTTGTTCCTGAGACACTGATATTTCTTCTGGCTACAGGAAAGAGAATACAAGAGAGGAAATAGTTATGTTGCCTGCAGCATGCTATTTGCTATGGCTTTTTTTTTTTTTCCTTATTTAAAGGTGGGAGTGATTTAGACTTCCCCCTCCCCCCTCATCACACCAGTTATTGAAAATCAGCTTTGATTTGTGATGTTACACCAGATGGGAGGAACCCTCTCATAACAGTAAATGCTCTGGTGATCCCAATGCTTTGTTTCTGTAGCAGATTTGACAAAGTGTTAGTTCTGTTCCTCTTCTCTTTTAACACAAAGTCTTGAAATTTGAAGTGGGTCAGTGAGCAGAATGGTAGTAGACCACCTCCTCTCTGTTACCTAGAGTCATGGGAAGCCAGTATCTTCCTCAGAAACTCAACTGAAAAACGTCTGTTTTGCTTCAGAAATTGTATAGATTTCCTTAGTGATATAATAACATGCTTCAGCCAGGTGAAACAGGAAAAAACACATCTTTCTGTTCAATTTCTGCTGTTTTATTATTGATACAGTTGCCAGTGCTTGGTAGGCCATGCTTCCCTTTTTCAGAGCCAGTTTTGAACTATACATCTTTTTAAGGAGTTCTAGTTCATAACAAGAAGATAAGCAAAACACGTGGCCCATATTATGATTTAGTAGTCTGTCATGATTACAGCATATGTGTAGGATCAAATTGCTGAAGGAATTTTATTTAAAAAGCAGGGGAGGCATATGGTAGAGCCAGGTGGAAGAGATTGTGTATTTAGCAGATGTGCAAAACAGCTGAGAATCCCATGTCCAAATGTGATCCAGACTTCATTATTTCTCTGTTAAATCCAGAGGTTGGAGTTTCTGTTGACAAACTTGACAAGGCATCTGGTATGCTCTCCAAACCTTTGTGGAGCACTGCTCTAAGCTTCATGTGGTCTGTGGCCTTCATTATACAAATCATAAGGCTATGCTTTCAGAGAAGTGTTTTCCTCTGTCTTCTATGCTGTTGTTTGGTTGTTTTTTGTTTCTAGTTTCACTTCCTGTCCATCTTCTCTGCAAGCATGGTGGAGTGCTCCATTCAGAGCTCCAAGCCTGTGTTGTCACAAACAAAACTTTAGAGAAGAAGTATTTCAGGCAAGGAAAAGAATGCACCTTCTGTGCAGATTTTTAGTTGTTTTGGAGAGAAAATAACTAAAAGAACTAAAATACCTTTTGTGGTTCTGGCCAAACACAATGATTGTAACGTACTAGTCTACACATGATTCTTACTACTGTGCTGTTATTGTGCAGTCTTTTACACTTTTCACTAAACTCTTAGTTTGTACTCTGTAAATTAAAGTTGAACCATCTATCTAACTCCATAGTAATACTTAGTGCGTGTGCGTATATATATTTGTACCCAAGGGCGCTATGTCAGGCTGCTTGTGATACTGATAATTTAATATTTCTGGATTCTTGCATTTAAAGTGTAAAACATTTTATAGCATTACTCTACCTTATAGAATTGACTATTAAAACTGAATTGGAATTCATGCTACCAAATATCGTAATTCAAACCTCAAATCGTATGTTTTGAGAAAGGAAGGGTAGTTTGTGAAATTGAAACTAAATCTGTGAAACCAGTTTTGCTAAGAATATCTTGTGGTATTAGCAAACCAAGTATGTGTTGCCTCAGTTAACAGTGGTGTCTTACTGCCACAGCAAAACAGTGTAACAGAAAGCTTTGGTGAACTCAACCATGTCCTTTATTCCTTTTCCTCTTGCCCTTCCCTTATACTTTACTCTGTTCTGCCTTATTCACGTCTTGTACTGAGCAGTGGGTATTAACACTTCCCTAGAAAAGGAACATCAGTCAGGAGTTCATGGGCTGCTGTGCAGGGAAATGGCCCTGTTGTCGAGACCTCTGCTCCCAGTTTGACCCAGTTTTTAAGGAGTAATTAACTTGTTCTAAGGAAGGAACAACCAGGGTGAAAAATGGCAGGCTGGGGGGGAGCTGTTTGCTTGTGCCAAGTTGGAGAGACAAAGGTGCGCATCTTATGAAGTTGGTGATGTTGTTAGTTCTGAATAGTTACATGAAAAGCTCATAGAGAATTTTTAAATGGTTTTCCCTGAACAAAGATTTCTAATCATGAAACATCATGACACGATTGAAGATTTCTAATTACTGCATATTCAGAATTACATGATTCTACCCTAACTTATGGGAAGTACCTCTCTTCTTTACATAAAAATTGTACCATAAATATGATAGCCTAATAATTTCTCAAAGTTCAAGCAATTAAGCATTCTACGTTACAGTACTGACTGAGAGATGCAGTAGTTCTTTAGATACAGACATAACTTGCCAACTTCCAAAGCCATGCTGCCTCCTCCTTAGATTTTGCCTGGCAATAAATACTAGAAAATGTCTGCAACACCAGAATATTTAGAATAATAGTAACATTTAATTTAATAATAAAATTTAAAGGTAATAGTATTAAAATATGAAACTGCAGATTTTATCTGGTAACAATTTTGTCAATGATGATTATACCAACTCATGGTGAGTTAACTAGAATGCACCAGTGTGTCTGTGGTAAATCTTCTCCGTGAGTCTCTGTTGATTGAATGTGAAGCACACTAGAAAGAAAAGTCAAAGCACTCTGGCTCAGCGGGACATGTCCTGGTTTGATGTACCACGGCATCCTAGAACAATACCATCTGGAGAGTTGTGGTTGCCTTAAGGCTTTTTTTTAATTATTTTTAATTCAGAATGCTGTTCTTGTTGTTTAGCTCTTCTTTTAATTTTCTGCATGAGGATCTGAATTCTTGTAAATTCTGACTAATGGGTATGGTTACATTGTGTTTTGCAGGGCTAGTTGCCGAAAGAGGCCAACTTCTCATTTTGTATTTTTTAAGTTAGAGGTCACTGTATAAAACTAAAAGGTTTTCTTGTTATATCAACTAGCATGAAATGGTTCTAAAGTGCTGAAAATATTCAACAGACAAAAGTGTATTTTATGGAACAACTGAGTTTAGAAGAAGCAGGGAACTGGCACAGAAACGTAAAGTGTTGGCATCCTCAGTGGAAAATTCACTCTGGACTAAGCAGATGTGTTTGTTGGATATTATGAATTACTATGGGTTTTGGGGAAGCACCACAGTATCCTCAGCATCCACTCATCAGTCACATTCCAGCTGTGGAAGTGGAATGAAGAGGTCTGCTGCTAGAGGTCCCTACACCTGAAATACCTTCTCACAACTCGCCTGTTTCTTTCTGTGACTCTTGATATGAAGGGTGTAGTCTTACAGGTGGAGATCCTCGTACAGTCCATCTCTGCTGAATGAAGCAGCACTCAGCATTTTTCCCTTCGCTGACTGCAGGAGCAGTAACAAATTCAAAGCAACACTCTCAGAAGAATTGAAAAACAAAACAAAAAACAGTAGAAATGGGAGGAGGAATTATGCTCCTTGTTGAGATTGCCTTCGCTGTCCTTCTGCTCCTTGTTGAGAGGGACTGGTTCCTATTTTGTCTGAAGGATGTTGGAAGTAACTCAAGATTGGCTTTGCTGTCTCTATTCTCCTTCTTAATGGTATTTTGGTGTCTTTCTTGCTGTGAAGTTTGGAAACTCATTCCTGTAGATCCTCTGGGTTTCACCGTGGTGTGTCTGCAGTTGAGACCAAGATGATGGTTAGATGTCTCCAAGTTGAGTAGCATTTCTGGTGTGGCATAGCAACAGGGAATCCTGAGGGGGTTCCACAGAGCATGGGTCTCAGGAGACTCTGTGTGTGTTTGTGTAATGGCAGAATGTTTTGGCATTCACTGTATAAATGTGACTTTAAAATAACACCAATTTGTGTTTCTTAGGTTGACCCTCATCTAGAAAGTCAAGAGTGAGAGATGCTATGATGTGACTGAAAACATTCAATGGCTGCTTTTTTTTCTTTTAGGAATTTGAATTAGTTGAGTTAGATGAGACTTGAATATGATTTCTGAGATTGGAGGCTTCATATTTTGCAGTTACTGATGGGACCTTTTACTAAGGCATGTTATTCGGCTTTTCTCATTACTCTCTCTTGTTAAAAGGAACAAAGAAGTGTAACCAGAAAATTAAATAATTTGAAGTCCTTCGTTCCCCTCATAATGTTTCTAAATGGAGCATTTAGAAGTACATTAGTTGTCAAGGAAAATATATTTGTCAGGAGCCTTATCTTAACATATTCTTGATACTGAAATTATTAAAAGATATTACTCCTGAGTCAAAGCTCATTCCTTCTGGTTAATTTGTGCCTTGTAAGCAATACAGAAACAACTGCAACACTTCTATCATAAGAAATGTGTCTAGTATTGTTTGCAAATACATCCTGAATAATTTCAGACTTGGTATATTAAGAAAAAATAAATATTTAACTGAACTTTTAATTCTGAACAAGCTTCTTCCCCTGTACACCTACACCCCCAGATGTCTTGACCTTTGAGAGTTCCTCTTTGTGATTAAACTGACAGGTGATGAAACTTTTTAAGTTTATGATGTCTGGCTGAACGTTTCATAGGAGTGGTAAAATGGATGTTTGCATTTTGTCAGGCTAGGTAGGTGGAATTCCAAAGCTTACCATCACAAGAATGCAGTAAAGGAGCTGGACTGAGAAAATGCCTGCCCTGTTTCAAGCCACACTTGGAAACTGTTAAAGAGGAAAAGCTTGCCAGCCTTCTTCACCTTCTTCTATCATTTCGCCCCCGGGTATTTGACTTAATAAGGGCCTTGTAGTAGTTTGGTTAGAAATTGGTCTCTTGAATGGGAAGGAAGTGTTGGAGTTGCACCCCCTGGGGTGTTGCTTCAGGGTGGTGTTCCATCATTGTGGACAGACAAACCCCTTTGCTCTCTGCTGGCAGAATATCAAGGGTGGGGAGATTTCGGTGGGAAAAGTCACAGAGAGTAATGCAAGCAGTAGTATTTTCTACTACCTAATCTTGTAAAATTAGACCCAGTTCATGAGCAGAAACCATTTTGCATGGCAGAATGCAAGTGTGATTAGGTATAGCCAATTCTTCAGCTTGTGGTAGATATAAAGCTACAGCTGTTGATTTGAGGGACAAGTACCCATGATTTGTATCATGTTATCTCACAAGGATGTGAACCATTTGACACAGTCACAGATTGTTCAATTGTGTCAGCAAATTGTAGCGCCTTTGCCATATAATGAAACTTATTGCATATGTACTTCTTTAAATAGTTCCATTTTTAGCCCTTGTGTATCAGATTGACCTTTCAAGTTTTCATCCAATATTTTATATACACCACGCTGCTGTGTGTGTAAATATGTGTGTATGTCTTTCTAATTTATGTTATTAAATTCTATGATTAAACCTAATTAATATTGTAAATAAAACTTGTAATTTCAAGATTTTAACTGTAAATATATCTAGAAAGGTACTATTTATAAGGAGTAGCATTTTGTTACTCCTCCTGAGTGAATTCTAAGCCACTCCTGCTTGCTTTAAGAATAACAGTATAAGTTGTAGAGGTTTTGGATTTATTTTTTTTCTCCTTTTGAAAAACTGAAGAAGAGTGAAATATATTCACTTCTACCTTATGTAGTTTGAAATAAATAGTTAAATACTTTGAATCAAGGATTTGTTATTCTGGGTGATGAACAAATTAGAAGATACCTCATCATATATTTAATTTTGTTTATGTATTTGTAAATGGAGTTAACGAGATGGAAAAATTCAGAGGGACAAAGCAATTGCATGGTACCGTTTCTTTTCAGAGTGAAATTATACCTAAGAACCTAAGATGATTTTCTCACCCCTCGACCATTGCTTTAAGTTAAATTGTCAGCTATATGTGGGACAGCTCTGATTGCTTTATGTGCGCATTTACTTAAGGTGCATGTTTGTTTTCAGGTTCACCAAAAATCTGTCACCTGACAAGATCAACCTGAGCACATTAAAGGGGGAAGGTCAGCTGACCAATTTAGAACTGGATCAAGAGGTGCTTCAGAACATGCTGGATCTTCCAACATGGCTTGCTATAAACAAGGTCTTTTGCAATAAAGCATCCATTAGGGTGAGTATTTTATTGTGCCGGAATGGTAATTAGCCAAGTCTTTCTTTTTTTCCTTCTGTCTCTGTAAACTTTCAAGCAACTTTGTATTAGTAGAAAATTGTGATGAGTGCTTGGTAAAATTTTAGAGAAAAACAAAGATGTTACCAGCAATAATTTCTTACTAATTTTTTTTTCTCATGTGATGGCATGAAATACATATGGAAATGGTGAAAATAAGCAGTGGTTTCTTTAAATTTTTTTTTCTTTCTGAGTAGAGTTTATTCCTGCATGTTCTGAAATAGGGGGAGAAATGAAAGCTTTTATTTGCCCATGGTAATTAGTCTACTATAATTATTTATTACTCTTTTTTTTATGTGTTCTTTCTTCTCTTTATCCTTCTCTTTCTATTGCTTTCCATCTTGTTCCTTTCCTATTTCCAAAAATATCTTTCTGAGGGATTCTGGTCTCTCTGGGGAAATGTGGAAACACTCTAAATCTAGTAGACATTGCTTTTTTGGTCCTGTGGTTGCTAAGAATTGAAGCAATGTATATCATCTCTCCTAGATTATACTAATATGAGAGTAAGAAATGAAGCTATGGCTTGTTTTTGACAGAAGTTATGATCTGGTCAAATTTTGGCATCTCTTCAGTCTTTTGGGTTTTTTTCTTGGTTTTGTTTTTTTTGTGGTTTGGGTTTTTTTGGGGGGGAGGGGAGGGGTATGTGTTCTTTCCCTTCCGCTGATGGGAGTTTGTCCTGATTTTTCTGAATGCAGTCAAGTTGATGCTTTGTCGAAGGCATCCTATTATTTGTAGGCCAACAGAGCAAATTTCCTTTTAAAGGAATGTGGAAGACAGTGTTGCTTTTTCTGGTGCTTGACAACTCGGTATTAAAGAGACAGATTCTATTTTGTTCCTCTGTTTTCTGCTCAGTAATAAGTAGATTTTGAAGTTATGTTTTTAACACCAAAAATAAACGTATGTGTGTGCATCAATTTACTATAAAGTATTTTGAGATAAACTTGGTATTTTGAAAGTAATATTATTCTGAGTTCAGGAGTTACAAATACAATTTGTATACATAAAACATTCTAAACAAATGCTTTATTTTACTGTATTTTTAATATTTACTTTGCTTTAGAATAATGTTTTGCCTTGCAGATACCATGGACAAAATTGAAAACACATCCCATCTCTTTGGTGAGTTCTGAGATCAACTCCTAAATATACTCCGTGTAGCAGAATTTATCTATTTATGTAGTTCTCTTGACTTGACTCTAGAAATAACTGAAAGATTAATGGGCCTTTACTAAGTGTCCTCTGGGTAGCAGCAGATCAGGACAAAATGCCTTAGTATTTTTGTTGGTAGGTTTGTTTTCTTAATCTCTGGCTTTGGGCATCATCACTGTAATGTTTGACTGTTAGCTAGTTTCTGTCAAGTTCTTCAGTCATTACATCTTAATTTGGCTTCACCTGAAGCGTAGTTATCTGTCCAACAGTTTTCTGCCTGTCTTTTGGAGCTGTCTTTTCTAAGGACTTTTCTATTCTACATCTGTACTCTACCCAATGATCTCAGTTATAGTAGGTTTGATACACGTAACATTTACAGGGTTTCTGCAACAGCCTAGGATTCAGCCTGGATATATGTAGGATGTAAAATGGTAAATATGACTCAACAACAATTAGAAGTAATGCTAATTCTTGCATTTGTTTAATTTTGTTCTTTGTTTTTAAGTATACTGAGAAAGTCACCTGAAGTGATTTGCTTGGTGATGGCTAAACCTTCTTAATTGTGTTTACTTAGGAATGAATATTCCTTTAACTGTCATGCTTCCCAGTCTTGCAGTGAGTTCCTGAATGTGCTTGTAATTCCTTAGTTCTGAATCAGACTTGGAAAAGGCATGTTGTTTTAAATACTTGATGCATTTGCTAGTGACCCAGTTGTAATGTACTAACGTCTGTACTGCTTGTTCCTGACACACAGAGCTTAAAGTGTGGTAATGCTGACGTGGGATGATTCAGTCTCTTGATTGTAAGATGCAACTGCCAAATTAGGAAATCAGTTTAAGATGTGCTATTCTTAAAGATTACGTACTTTGACCTACAGTAGCAAGGCCTGATTGCTTGCTTTGCTCCTATTGAACTTGCATTAGCAATCTTTGAGGCTAAGATAACTTTCAAGGTCACCTTTTTTACATAGGGCTTTCCTTGAACAAGTTCATTAAATTGATAACAAAATTTCACTCTTTGAATTCTAAAGGAAGGTGAATTCATTGGCTTAAATGTCCAACTTCAGCCCTTTATATTGCATCACTGAACTTCCACTATTTTGATGGGGATATTTTTGTTACTGAGAGTTTGATTAAATTGGAGTAGCATCCTCTATTTGCATAGCTTAGGAGGTAACTAGAACCCACTTGTCTAGCCAAAGGTACTTTCAATGAGCTGAGTTGCCATTGTGAAAATCTGTCTGTTGACATAGTGACAAATACTAACTTACCTTTGCTCGTGATCAGTTTCTGTTTCCATATGATAAACAATATGATTTTGAGGAGTGCTTTGGGAACCCAAGGAGGCTATGCAGCAGTTTCTTCTCTGTCAAAGTACAGTAGTTGCCAGTGAGAAAAGAATAGAGGGATATCTACATCCAGGTGTTCTTCATTAACTGCTATTTATATTACACAAGCTGCTTAAATCACTGCCCTACTGTTCTTTGCACTAGTCATGTAGTGAAGGAGATTGTTCCAAAGGTCTTAATTTAAGAAACATTAAAAGAGTGGTCAAACATCCAAAAACATTAGGATAAGCAGGAGAAATATTTGCTTCCCCCCACCCCCCACCATCCTCAAACTAAGGGATTGGGTTTTTTTCATGTTGTTTTTTCCTCTTTTGTTGTTTTGCAAGACAACTTATTAAGACAGCAGAGAAAATAATTTTAAAATGTCTAAATTTACTGCTATATCTAACACTTCCCTTAAAGCATTAAAACATAGTGAAGTGTAAATAAAGCCAGAGTAGAGAGTTCATTAATTTCTAGGTAGTCAGTGCATTTCATGGATAAGAGTAGCACAGAAAAATGTTTGCAGAGCAAGTGGATTATGAAGACAGGCACAATTGACACAGTATGATAATAAAGTCCAGTAGGTAGGGCAAGTGGCATCATGAAAAATCTACAATTGAGGACAAAGCTTCATAGTGTACTTTGACCTAAGAGAGGGTAAATGGAGGAATTCAGAAGGGGTGGTGTAAAGTCAGAAGTAGAAAGGGAAGTAATATTAGCTGTTGTGTTTTGAATGAGCTTCCAATGGGACAAGATTTCAGAACTGTAAGCCTTAAATTAAGAGCCTTCCCAGGTTGTTTGATAAATTTAGGTCACAAACATTGTACTGTAAATTAGGAGATTCTTGCATTTATTCAGTTGCTGGGTATAAGGTTTTGCATTTGGTTTGTTCCTATTCTATTCACCCCCCTGATAGTATGCATTATTTATAACGTGTTATAGTTCTGCTATTTAAATATAGCCTTCAGTTAAAATAGGATTTAGATGTCTCATTCCCTTAATTCCCAGCGTCTTTTGTAAGGGTCTCACCTCAAGTACAAAGAATACAATAAGAGCATACAATTCTACTATAATATGATGTGTTGCAAATTACACTAGAATACATCTTTTTGGAAATTACTTGTTTTACTAGATCTACTGAGGATTCGTGTACATATACAGTGTATACACACTCGTGTATCTATTAAATATATTCAGATTTTGTTTTAAGATGCAGCACAAAACTTCATCTACTATCATGAATTCTAGTGGACTAGTTTCAAATATTTTCCATTAAAATTTTCTGAACTTATTGAACTATGTAGAAAACTCAGGAGGTATTAAATATTTCACTGGAAGAACAACCATATAGGAAGAAAACGCAGAGGAGTACGCGTTAAATCATGCCATTTTTGACATGCATTGTTTGAAAATGTGTGTGATGGATAAATAATATTCAGGGATCAAGAATTCTGTAATCCAATATTTGACTGGGAAGGTCTGTTAGAATTCACAAAATTTAAAATTTGATATGAACAAATTAAAAAAAGATAATTCTGGTACGTTACAAAAGTTTGTGGGAAAATTGACATGGTAAGAATTGGTTTATGTGTATTTCAGAAAAAGTTCTCAAGTGATTTTTTTTTAGTTTTTTGTTCTTCGTATGTCATCTATTTACTTTGCTACCTCTTAGGTCTCCAATTTTTTGTTTTGTTTTGTTTTTCAAGTCTTTGGATAAAGTTGTAATGGAAATGAGCACATGTGAAGAGCCACGTGCCCCTAATGGACCCTCTCCTATAGCAACTGCATCTGGACAGAGGTCAGTGATGATACTTACATGTAGTTGATCAAAAAAGTTTAAATTACTTGTTTTGAATTACTGTAAAACAGTTAGATCCCCTGCAAATTTCCAGAAATATATAGGGTTGCAGCTTGCCATTTCCATCTCTCCAAAATTTTATTTTATTATAGTGGATGGAGTTACATAAGTATAGTGATAATGGAACTATCCAGACCCAAGCCTGGAAAGAACAGCTGAACTATGTATGGCGCTTCCTAGGCATGTTTCATGTGGGTGCAACTACTGCATCAAAAACTTACCAAGTTTAATTGACTGTAAGTTTTTTGAAAATTAGATAGCTTGCCTTTAACCTGTTTGGAAAATATTATAATGTTGGGGTGTTTGGTTTTGTTTTTGTTTTTTAAATATTTATTGTTCTTTTGTTTGGCCTAAAAACACTATTAAGGGCTATTTGTTAGTGTGGTGTTTCAAAGTTCTATTTCCTTTATTGTATCAGCCAAATCTTACTGAAAGATTTCATGCACACTATATAGCCTAAAAATCAAGTAATTTGGTGGAACAATATAACATTACATCAGCGTTTTCAACTCCCCCAGTCATTTCTTTCTTATGGACCCAAAACATTTTTCAGTGGGCATAGGGACCCATGTACAGAGAAACAAATTAGATGATACAATTGCTTTCCTTATTTTAACTTCTGTGTAATATGTAGAAGTAGTGCATGGGCCTCTGTCTCCTAGGGTACAGCCTGAAAATCATTGCCATAGAGCTTCTGTGTAGGATGAAAGTTATAAAAAGGAAAAGGAATGACAAACCACATAAACTGTACTTTTAAAACAAGCAGGAAAAAAGAATCCCAGAGGCAAAATATTTTAGATGTTAAAAGAATATTTAAAAGATTATTTTCGATTCACTAATCTAAAACATTCAGAACACAAGATTTTTATTAAAAAAATTAATTGCCACTGCTTTATCTGTTTTAATAATGGAGTGCATGTTAATTTGGTATAGAAATGTAACCACCATTTAGCATGCAAAAAAGCAAATACTTTATCTTTCATATATGCAAAATAGTATATTAGTTTTAGTGGGTGGAATAACTTAGCTTATAGACGTAAATACTAACCAGACTGGAATTGTCAAATAAGTCATTTGACGTGAATTACTCCTTATGTATAGATAAAGAAGAGTAAGATTTCTAGGTAGTGCTCTAGACTGTTCTGTATATATGTATAAAATATTTATCATGGAAAAATTGCATTAATCGTTACACTTCATGGAGATTAATCTTGTTCCAAAATATGTTTTTTAATGACTATTTTGAGATTAGGTTCATGGGGTGGAAATTATTGTAAACTAGATCAAGTATATTTAACAAAAATTCATAGCTGGAGAATACATGAGGAACTTACTTTATGGTTTGTTTCATCTTTTATTTCAGCTGTTTTAATAAGTTTAATTTTGTGCCCTTTCATTAGGTGTGTATTTAATATGTTGGCATTTCACATTTTAGTGAATATGGCTTTGCTGAAAAAGTGGTAGAAGGCATTTCGGTTTCTGTGAACTCCATTATAATAAGGATTGGTGCAAAAGCCTTTAATGCTTCGTTTGAACTTTCCCAGCTGAGAATATATAGTGTAAATGCAAACTGGGAACATGCTGACCTCAGATTTACCAGAATACAAGAAGCTCAACGTGGAGAGGTAAATACTGTCTTTTGCTAACTTTTTTCCTTGTTTTTGTGGTAAAGGAGGAGAAAGTTGAATTGCAACCTTATACAGTCTAGGAAACGTGCCGGTACTGGGAATGGAGGCATTCTGTGCTCAGTAATTTCAGTTGTCCTCTAGGATCTCAAGGATGTAAAAATGGTGGGTATGAGTCAGATCAAATGTCATGTCTCTAGCAGTGGCCAAAGTAGATGCTTAGCGAAGAGCAAAGACCAGGGCAAGCGTATGTACTGTTCCCCTCTTACATTCTCCAAGCTTGTGATAATTTTAAAATGCAAACTAGACTAGACTTGAAGAGTACTGAAAGAAAAAAGAATGCTATATTAAATGTGAAAGGATAAGGCGTTGTGCTGGTTTTTATTATTATTATAGTTACTATTTTTAAGCTTTAACTAGTTATTTATCTGCTTGTGAGGGTTTGCCTAATAAGGATTTTTTTTTCTTTTAGCAGTTTTAACTGAATTTTAATCAAGTTCCTATTTCTTGGAATAACTAAATCATATGTATAAAAAAGTAATAGCAGTAAAGTGTATATTTTTCCACTGGCTGGGAGAACTTAAATTTTAAGTCCTAGATTAGTGTTCACCATTCTTCTGCTTTGTCCCATGTAACCAAAGTAAAATGTATACTGAGTGCAAGGTGGATTCTAAATATTGTATGTTGTATTGAGAAAGACTTATTTTAGCATGCATTTGGCCTTGGTTAAATGGGTGTTTCAAATTTTGCCCATGTTTGCCCATTTAGAGACAATTATTCTGGAACAAACAGAATTTACTCAGAGTTAAGGAGTCTGGTAGCTGCTTTTTATGTAGGGAAAAAAACCCCAAGAGAATGTTAGTTAAATTGTTAGTTGAAAACTATTTTTCTGACAGTTTGTTGTTCCTGCAGCTTATATGTGTTAATGAAGTCTAAAGAGGAAGAATTAAAGTTTGACTAGGTGGAATTTTGTATTGCCATATTTCTTGATTTTGTGCTTTTTAGGAAGAATTTGATTCTGAATAGTTGCCCCATACACAACAGAGCTTTCCTTGGGGGGTGTTTCTTTTAGTGTAATGAATTCTGGAAACACAAATTTCTAGAAACTCTAGTGAATGATTTGTTAGAAGTAAATTGCATGAAAAGGTGAAAAAACAAAAACAACACTGTACTATAAAGATAACTTGTTCTAAACTACATTTTAAGGGAGTAAGCAGCTTTGCACTGTAGCTGCACTCTTGATGTAATAAGGAACCTCCTTAGAATTTTTTTAGAAACTTCCATTCACGCTGCATCTCCTGGATGAGGAGGGTAGGTACTCTGCATTTCTCCAAATAGTATTTTTCGGGCTACTTTGCACTGTGCCTTTCCATCTTGCTCACTTCATTGTGCGTGCCTCCTTCCCGAACAGATTGGGTATGTTTTACTTAAGTCTCTGCGTATGTCCACAGGACATAGGCTGTACAGTTTTCAAATTGACAAGAGGAGAAGCTGAAAAATGACACGTACCAACCTCTTCCCTCTCCCACTTTCCCAATGGTTGATCTTTTTTTCTTCAGAGAGTGATGTAGGAAGGAGTTTTAGGGAAACTAGAATTAACGTTTTTTACTCTTCTTGTCCTGTTTATTTGATGTTCTCCATGATGTTACTGCTGGACAGTCACTTATTTTCCCATATTTGAGTTTCAATATCCAGCTGTACTTTCTGCTCTTGTTTCATTATTCTTACATTTGCTTGCTGTGTCTTCTAGAAGACCACGTAATGGATTCAGAGCTTGTGGGGTCTATATGGCATACAATGTGCTCAATGTTTAACTTTCTCTTTTAAGTGAAATAAAACACTCCAAAAACCTCTCCCATCCTGTAGCTTTGCTTCCTTTCCCGCTCTCTTCCTATATACTAGGATTTAGCATTTTGAAACTAAACTACACAATCTTCTATTTTTTTCCTCTACCAAAAGCAACCTAGTATGCAATAATTGTGACCTTTATTTTCTTCTGAATATTTAAAATGGTGCTTGTTACCTCTGCCTGCTTGGAAACTAGCTTAACATTTCTGTGACATTCTGGAGGTAGAGAGAAGGATCAGGGCTTTACTTCCTGACACCTATAAGCAGAATAACAAGTGAATTGTATTTTTTCTGTTCATATGGCTTTACATGTGAGTGTGTGTGTGTATATGTGTACAGATATATACATACATGTGCATGTGCTTAGGTGCAAGTAAACTGTCATATTACATGAAGGTATTTTTCTCTTTTTCTCTCTCTTTTAAAGGTTTTGACTTTTAAAGAAATCAACTGGCAAATGATCAGAATAGAAGCAGATGCAATCCAGAGTTCTAAGCATGAAATCATGAGTGCTCCAGTTCGGCTGATTACTAACCAGTCAAAAATTAGGGTCACACTTAAAAGAAGGGTAAACTTGAAAAATTTGAAATCTCTTATTATTTTATGAATTCATTTTTAACTCATGCTCTTAATGCATACATGTGCATAGTAAAGGTTTTAAATTTAGGCCATATAAGTAGAATTCCCTGAACTAAATTTTTGATAACATATAATTGGTAAGACTGTAGAGTTTACAAGAAATATTGTGGGCAGTGTTTGAAGATGAAGACCTTGCACAGGTCCTACTAGTGAAATTGTTTGATCTGCAGAGCTTTGTTTATGATGATACTTGTTGTCTTACCTCTGTAGATTCAGGCAATATTTACATTGCTCACATTTAGAGAAATGCATCAGTTTAATATCCAGTGCATGCCAAACAAACAAAAAGTGAGGCATAAATATACTACGTCTTAGTCACTTTTTACTTTATAAGAGGAATACAATTTAAAATAAAAAATGTTTTTTATTTATATGGAAGAAATCTGCTTTTTGTGAAGTGTGGTTTTGCATTCAACTTTTTTTTTCCCCCCTTGTATTTGATATAAGAATGTAAGTATTTAATGGACCCATTTAACTTGTTTAAATTTTTATTCTACAGTTAAAGGATTGTAATGTAGTGGCATCAAAACTGGTTCTGATTCTGGATGATTTGCTGTGGGTTTTGACTGATTCCCAGTTGAAAGCTATGGTGCAGTATGCCAAATCTCTTAGTGAAGCCATAGAGAAATCAACAGAACAGAGGAAAAGCTTGGCTTCTGAAACATCACAGGTATGCTAACTGATTGTCTTACTATATCATTATCAGGTGTTCTAAAATACAACACAGTGTGGTTACTTGTGTTAATTTATTTTAGAGACTGTTCAGTTACTCATTTTCATTCAGCTGTATATCTTAAATTACACTGGGGATGAATCACAGTAGTATAAAATAGTTTATTTTACAAGATTTTGTGTATTGATGTTGATTTGCAGGAAAGAAAAAAAAAAAAAGTATTTCTTTATCCATATACAGAGTATTTAAACTTCTGTATTTACTTAACAGTTGATTATCTGTTTAGTAAAATTGGTGTCCAGGTATTTTCTAGTTATGAATTAAAAAAAAAAAAAATTAATACACACTAAGGTAACCTTAACGTGTGGATAGATATGCTTACTATAATGATTTAAAGTGCCTATCCAGTTTGTTTTCATGGTACTGAAAAATTAGCTTTTAGTAAGAGGTTTCCTTCACGCAGCTCTCTTCTTGGAATATATAGTGAAAAATAATTCTACTTTAAACATATTTCTGCTGGCATGGATGTAATATTGATGCTGCGTGTAAGATAGTCTTACATAAATCTTGGTTGTCTTTCAGCACATATAGCAGACTAGACCAAACAGGCTTTGTGAGTGTTGGGGGGAGGACCTGTCCTTCTTGTCTGTGAAGAAGCAGCACAAATACACAGATAAAAGATAGTACTAAAAAAAATAAAACATTATTTATTCTTAAGACTGAGTAAAGTAATTTGTATAGAATCTCTTACAATAAAGCTAGTGTACTGTAATGGAGAGTTCAGGTCTTGTGGTGGTCCTGATGACTTATGATGTGATTTGATGGTTTAGCTACAGCAATATAATGGTTAGTTGTTACTGAGCAGGGAGGTCCTGATTCATCAGTCCCTTGGTACTGGCACCAGCTCATGTTTGTCCCTATTGTGATGTAGTTTGGGGAACTAAACCAGCAGAAATGAGCCCAACAAAAAATTGATAGTTTTCTGCTGGTTTAGTTCCCTGAACAGCTTGCAACAGAAGTTAGAAAAATACCAGTGCTCCAAGTGACAGGGGTCTAAAGAAGTGTGGGGGAAGGGGAGAATGGGAGATGCACTGGCATTGCCTCTTTGTGACACCTAGCCATTAGCTCAGCTTTATTCTAAAACAGCACACTTAAACCTCAGTAATGATCCAAGGTGAATGCACGTGGTGCGTATTTTTCCTGATTTCAAAGGCCTGGTTTGAGTAAGTAAAAGGATACTTATGCTTGAAAGGAAGGATAAACTTTATAAATTGGTATGACTTTGATTTTTTTCAGAGCTCTGCCCCTGCGCTCAGCTCTCAGCAGGTGAAAGCACATCAGACAGCAGCAGCACCTGATCAAAACGATGCAATAGTAAAATTGTTTAATGATTTTGATGTTAAGGAAACTTCTCATCACTTAGTAATTTCCCATTTGGACCTACATATATGTGATGATATCCATTCTAAAGAAAAAGGTAACTTTCTTTTTTAAAGTAACATGCCTGTGAACCATAATCGTATTTAGAAGACATTGAGTAATACAATAATGTTAATCAAGAGTATTTTAGAGGAATATTCAGAATTGTCTTCAGTGTTAGTAGGCACATTTAAAATTAGCTAGACGCCTCTATCAGGACAACATTTCATTATTTTAGAATAAATGCAGTAAAAACTGCTAAAAGTGCTATTAGCTTCAGTGCTTTTCCTGTCTTCTAGAAACTGATTCTGTCTAGTCTGATTGTTACTGCTAGGTTTTTTTCTTATGTTAACTGGGTTATGAGGAATGCAGTCGCAACATTACTGTGGCTTGAAAGGGTCACTATACAATCTGCTTCTGTAATATTCCTATAAAATACAGACTAATAAAAGAGCAGTCCTCTTTGTGTTACTAATTTTGAGAATTTGTTATGCTCTGCGTCACACAGAAAGAATGGAACAAGTGTTCTGTGGCCCTATAATTTTGTGTGATACTTGTATTTTGTTTTTTTTTTTTTTTTTAAAAAAAAAAGACTATTGCGTATAGCCATATTCAGAATCAGAAAAAAAGAAGACAAATGACATTTCTTTCATGCCTTTTAAAAGTGATCAGAAGAGAATGACGTCTTGGTGTATATCCAGGAGCAGGCTAGCCACTGAAAAATTTAGAGGCATACAAGGTCTGCTGAAGAAAAGCGTATTGAAAAACTTAGGTTTTAGCGAATGTATTTCCTTGATCAAGGAAGACGCTTGCACATCTGCAGAATGTAAGGTTCGCTGGCTAGAGACATATTTCCTAACATGCAGTGTATCTACTGCAGTTGGGATTTATCATTCTTAGTGAGATGTCTTTATTGGTCCTTTATTTTTGGCCATGAAGTTTAAATTTAGCGGTAGAAAAATCAGAACAGAGGACCCTCAGAAGACCTCTTCACTGCAATAATATTTTTCAAATAAAATAAAATAAATTATATTTAAAATATTATTGAAAGTCAGTGTTGACTTTGAACGACTGATCATGATTATATATTCAGTGTGAAAAGTTTTGTTTCAGGAAAACTGCAGTAATATGTGTTGAGAGTTGTCTTGACTTATTAATAGGATTTAAAACAATATGCAATTTGTTAGTAGTGCCTGAGTATAGAACACGGAGTTCTACAAGCTGATCTTTAGAAACCAATGAAGACTACCCGAATGAAAATTTTGAGGGAAGATAATGAGGTTGTAAGGAGAGCCAGTAAAGGGGAGGAAGAAATAGCTGTTAAGTGTTCAAAGGAATGCAGCAACATGAGAACTAACATGCTAAATACAATGTCTGCAGAGCTGAGCATTGTTTTATTTTACAGACTCAAATAGACGTGTTACAGGAGGGGCCATGCAGCTTTCCTTCAGCTATTTAACAGTGGACTATTATCCATTTCACAAAGCAGGTATGAAAAGCGAGCATTTTGTGAATTACCTGTGACTGTAACTCTCTTGCTTGAATACTAAAAAATTTGTTTGTGTCTGTATATGTATACAGCTTGGATAATAATGTTCTAAGCATTTGAAATACACACCTTTTTATTTCCTTCTATATGCAAAACCAAACAACAAAAGCAACAACTTGGGAACCAATTTAATTTCTGTGAATGAGCTATTTTAGGCGAAACACTTTCCCTTTCACTGTTATGTTTGGCCAACAAAATGGCGTTTATACACTGCTGACATGAAAAGAATTGTGTGTTGACAGAGGAAGGCAGTATGGCAGATTGACAATTCACTAATTGGATATTTGCAAGACTCAATCTGCTAGATTTTTTTCCGTATAGAAGTCTATCATTTTATGTCCATTTCCAAGCAATGCTTTGTTTTAATTTTATTTTGCTAAACAAGAATCCCAGTGTATAGAAGTTCAATTGTACAGCCTTTTGTTAAGGAATTGTTATTAAACAGATGTTAGCCATTTCCAAAGATGCATTTCTTATAAATAATTTCTCATAAATTTGTTTTTCAGAAATCTAAAAAATTTAGAAAAGACAAAATCAGTTCGCTGTTGAATTTGAGATCAAAGGCAATCCAGTACAGTGGAGGGGATTTTAGTTGGTGGGGGAGTTGGTTGTGCTGTTTTGCTTTTTACTAACACAGACCAGTCATTTTGGAGTGATTATGCACATGCACTAAACGTGTGAATTAGATGTAGCTTGCCTCGTGTCCTTCTTGTCACTCATGGTTGCAGATGGAATCCTGTAATATCAATCTGTTTCATTCATAAGGAGCAAGAATAGTTTTTGCACCTTAAAAAATGTAATTTTGCATAGGTCAAATAAACATGCACAGCCACAAAAAAGAATATGCTTAAGAAAAACAGTATTCTTTCTTTGCTATGGATTGGCATAATATGGTTTGAAATTCATGATACTGGTTTCCTGTCCTATAAAAGTGGGACCTTAAGTTAGAGAGGTTTAGCACATGCCTGTCTTGTGACCCAGTTATGTTTTTCATTTATTGTCACTTCTGATTCCTTCTATGTTGAAGTGAGGGTCTGATCTAGCTATGATTTCTGTGTGCTCTCCTCAGAGAAAATACAGCGAACCAGGGAAATAAATAGATTGTTTCTTTTGGAAGCATTCTTAGCCAGATTGAACCATACACTGTAGGCTCTTGGATGGGCATGTTAGAAGGTCACTGAGAATGCTTTTAGGTAATGGCTACATGGGACGTAACTCTTGCTACATGAAACCAGAGATGGAAAAGATCACCTGCAGAGCAAAGGTGGTGCCTCTAAAGGTAGTGTTCTCCTACCATCTTAAATGGTGTTTTGTACAAGTATGTTTAAGAGACAGAAAGCTAGGTCTCACTAATAAGTTATGACAAAAAACTGCCAAAGGCAGTGGTGTTTGATCCAATAAAGGTGTATGTGTGGAGGGGAAGGGAACATGGCGGAAACTTTCTTTTTCCACTTTAAGAGGCCGTCATCTCTCACCATTTTAGAAGAGTGGCAATTCAATGGGCAAACTATCATCACAGAGGGGAGAGTCCCTTTACTCAAAGTAAAAGGAGAACATACTGATCTTGAAAGTACAAAGGGAGTTCTCTAGCCATACGCCTCTGTATACTGCTGCATCAGGACATCACCTGATACGCAGAGCATTCCTACCTTGAAATCAAGGCTATGCAATATTGTGTACTGAAGGACAACACTGTATTAATACTCTGTAACAGTGGGCAAGGAGGAAACGGCTATATACTTCCGTGACTGTTACCGGTCTGTTTTCTGGTTTTGTACCTCTCTTGCCTATGGAATGTTTAGAAATAGGTCTTTTGGTATAGTCTCCATGGAAATTGCCATTAACCCTTCAGGAAAAAGCCCTCAACAATTATTTTGCAGATTGGGTTCTTGTGCAGGGATTGTTTGTTTTTGTAGCAGACCCCACCCAGAAAGACTCTAAAGGGAGTCTGAGGCATAATTGCTGTACGGTAAATTTCTAAACCATTGAAAATCAAGCCTTCCAACAGCAGCTTTTCATAGTACTTAAGAAAAATGAAGCAGGTGATGTGTCCATTGACTGTGATAACCCTAACAATAAGCCAGACTTACTGGATGTTGTAAACCTGTCTGTACAGCAGTCTATCGCTTTATTAGTCCTTCCAGACCTGCTCTCACAGAAGCTTTTATCCAGATCCATTACCTGTGCAGCTGATGTGATGCTTGGATGGTGATCAGAGAAAGTTGCTGCTTTGCCATCATGCAGGACATGTTGCAGCACAGGAAATGCTTCATCAAAGTGATATATTGAGACTATAGGAGAAATTGGAAAGCATTTTCTTCCTGGGCAACCAGTAATAAATTCCGATGGTAGCAACATCAGTGCCAGCTCCACTAAAATACTGTTTTCTTGTTACAGTCTGGCCTGTTCTTCACTTCTCAATGTGGCAATGACATCTCCATATATAGAATTGTAGAATAGTTGAGGATGGAAGACACCTCTGGAGATTGTCTAGTCCAACCCCTCTGTTTAAAGTGATGTCAATTAAAGGTAGCTTCCCAGGGTTGTGTCCAGTTAGGTTTTGACTAAGTCCAAGGGTGGAGACTCTGCAGCCTCTCTGGGTAATCTAGTCCAGTGTTTAATCACCCTCACAGTAGAAAAGCTTTTTTTTTT
>VYXH01000462.1:0-43782 GCA_013397275.1 Burhinus bistriatus | reverse complement strand
TTTTTTTAATGTTTAAGTGGAATTTCTTGTATTTCACTTTGTGCTTATTGCCTCTTGTCCTGTCACTGGGCACCACTGAGAAGACTCTGGCTCCCTCATCTTTACTCACCCCATCAGTCATTTATACACATTGGTAAGCTCCCTCTAAGCCTTCTCTTCTCTAGGCTAAATGATCCCAGCTATCTCGGCCTTTTCTTGAAAGGTGTTCCAGTTACTTAAGTATCTTTGTGACCATTTATTGGACTCACTCCAGTAAGGCCATGGCTGCCTTGTACTGTGGAGCCCAGAACTGGACTCAGCGCTCCAGATGTAGTCTCACCAGAGTTGAGCAAAGTGCACGTATCATCTCCCTTGATCTGCTGGCAGTGCTTTTCCGAAGCAGCCCAAGGTGATGTCGGCTTTCTCAGCATCAAGGACACCTTGCTGGTTCATATTGAATTTATTGTCTCAGGTTTGGGGTTTTTTTTCTGCAAAGCTGCCTCCTGACTGGTTAACCTCTAGTCTGTATTCCAGATGCTAGACTTGGATTTCCCTTTGAAGTTCGTGAGATTACTGTTGTGTCACTTTCGTAGTCTTTTGAGGTCCCTCCGAATGGTAGCACAACCATTCCTCCTAGTTTTGTACCATCTGCAAAGCTGTTGAAGGTGTGCTCTGCCCCACCATCCAGGTTATTAAGGAAAGATATATTGGCTCCAGTATTGGCCCTGGGGCTATACAACAGATGATTGCCTCCGGCTGGACTTCATACTGCTGATCCCAATCCTTGAAGACTAACAGTTTAGTCAGTTTCCAATCCACCTCACTGTGTACTTACCTAGTCAGTACTTCATCATTATGTCACCGTGCATGTTACAGACGGTGTTGAAAGCCTTGCTAAAGCTGAGGTAAACAACACTGCTCTCCCCTCAGCCATCAAGGCAGTCATCTCATAGTTGAAGGCTGTAAAGTTCGTCAGGCATGATTTCTCCATCGTAATTCCATGCATGTGTGCTCCCAATGGCCTTCCTGTCTTTAATGTAATGTAAAATGGCTTCCAGGTTTATTTGCTCTGTTGCCCCCTGTTACCTTCCTCCATTACCTTGTTTGAGGTGAGGCTGACCAGCCTGTTGTTCTTTTCATCCTCCTTCTTGAAGATAGGAATGACATTCACTTTCTTCCAGTCCTCAGGAACCTTTCCTGATCATAATTCAATGACAGCCTTTCAAAGATAGTTCAGAGCGGCCTTCCCATGACATTGGCCAGCTCTCTCAGCACTTCTTTGCATCTCCTCAGGATCCCATGAACTGGTGCACGTCTGATCTGTTTAAATGTTTTCTAAGTTAATGCTCCTCTGCTGAGGGGAAGATTTCCTTGCTCCAGTCTTTCCCAAAGGTCTCAAGGTCCTGGGAATTCTGAAGGCAAGTGTTACCAGTGAAGGCTGAGGCAAAGAAGGCATTGAGTACCTCAGCCTTCTCCATGTCATTTGTCACCAGGTCCTCTGTCCCATTCAGCAGCAAGCCCAAGCTTTCCCTACTCTTCCTTTTCCTAGTGAAAAACCGGTAGAAGCATTTCTTGTTGTCCTTAATGCTCCTCATTAGATTCAACTCCAGATAGGCTTTAACATTCCTAACATTGTGCTGCATATTCTTTTTGGGTAACCTGATGCTGTTTCCACATCTTATACACTTCCTTTTTAGCTTTGAATTTAGTCAGGAGCTCCTGGTTCATCCTCACAGGCCTCCTTCCACATTTGCTAGATTTCCTCCTTTTCAGGGTGGACCATTCTTTGGCTTGGAGGTGATTCTTGAACATCAACCAGGTCTCCTGGACCTCTCTTCTGGCTAGGGTTATATCCCATGAGATTCTTTCAAGCAGGCCAAAGGCTGTTCTCCTGAAGTCCTGAAGGAAACTTGTCTCCTTGGCTTGTCATTCAGCTTTTTGCTTTGTTCCTTCCCTTCAGAATGCTGAACACCATGTCATGGCCACTGCAGCCAAGGCTACCCCTGACCTTCACATCCCTGACCAGTTCTTCCTGTTTTGTAAGAATCAGGTGCAGTGGAGCATGTGTTCTCTTTGGCACCTTGATTACCTGTGGTAGGAGGTGGTCATCGATGCACTTTCAGAAACCTCATGGATTGCTTGTGTCTTGCTATGTTGTCCCTCCAGTAGATACACAGGCCTCCTCCCACATTTGCTAGATTTTTAGAAGGGCATGTAGTGATAGGACGAGGGGTAATGTCTTCAAACTAGAAGAGGGTAGATTTAGATTAGATCTCGGGAAGAAATTTTTCACTATGAGGGTAGTGAGGCACTGGAACAGGTTGCCCAGGTAAACTGTGGAGGCCCCATCCCTGGAAGCATTCAAGGCCAGGTTGGATGAGGCTCTGAGGAATCTGGTCTAGTAGGAGATGTCCTTGCCCGTGGCAGGGGGTTGGAACTAGATGATCTTTAAGGTCCCTTCCAACATAAACCGTTCTATGGTATGATGACCAAGATGGCTAAAGTTCCTAATGAGGACCAGGGTCTGTGAACATGATACTTCCAGTTGTCTGAAGAGGGCCTCATCACCTTCCAACCCAAACTATTTTATGATTCTGTGATCTTTCTAATCAGATGGTCTGTAGCAGACATCCACCACAACATCATCCATGTTGGTCTGCCCTCTAATCCTGACCTGTAAGCACTCAGCTGGCTGATCATCCATCCCAAGGCAGAGCTCCATGTGTTCACACTGATATCACTGAAGGTGCAGCTCACCCTCCTTGCCACCTTGGCCTGTGCTTCCCAGAGAGCCTGTGTCCATCCTTTGCAGCATTTCAGTTGCGTGTGCTATCTCACTATGTCTCTGTGATCCCAATGAGGTCATAGCCCTGCAACTACATGCAGATCTCTAATTCCTTCTACTCCTACGTGTTCCTCATGCTGCATGTGTTAGTGTGCAAGCGTTTCAGAGAGGCACTTGCCCGTACTAACTTCCCAGAAGGGGTATGAGAGCTTTCCCTATAATGCTGCTGTCCTGTAGGTACTTCAGATTTTATGTGCACATACTTGGGGTGACCCCACTTGAGCCTTGTTCTGGAGAATCCCAGCTTCATGGACTTGAATTTAATGTATCTTTGTCCTCTTGCTCTCTTTCTGTTTTCTCCCCCCGTTCCTTTCTCTTCTTCCTTAGCTAGAAAGATGTGAATAACTAGCAAAAGGCTGTGAGGCAGGAGGGTGGGGAAAAATGTCATCTCTTGTGATAGACCCCTCCCTTAAAGTTTCTTCCATGCTGAAATCTTTGCGTTTAGGCTTGAAATCACAATTCTTTCCAAAAGCTTTTTCCTATTTTAATAGCAACCATATCTACTCATCCCCATTGTAAGTATCCAAAACCTCCTTAAGTCCCAAATAAAGTAAGTTTTCACGTGCTGGTATTTAAAGAGGGATGTACCACTTGATAGAAGTTATTTGTATTGCATCCTTGTTATCAAACAGATTAGTAGGCTGTCTTTACAGGGACTGTTGGAAGAGATCTCATTTTCTTTCAGAGGTTTAAATACTTGACTGACAGAAACATGTTAGGAGTAAAAGCATTTCCACTGGGTTTGATTTTTAAGGCTGTGTGTGCTACAGCAATGATTGAACTTACCTTCTTGTTTGTGTGCCATAAAGGTACTAGAGAGGCAAGACAAAAAGAATTTCTGGAAAGGGACCAGGAGCTTCTTAGGACACAGTTCTGACAAGAAAGATAAGCTTGGAAAAAGTGAGCAGGAGAACATTGTTCTGTTACTTGCTCTCACTTCCAAACCCCGCCACCCCACACCCCCCCATGCATTTTTTTGCATGTTCTCACATATGACATTAATGTGTCATCAAATTTCTCTGAACTGGAAATACTCGATGTTTTGAGCATTATTTAGTGGTGTTAAAAGGCAGGTGGCAATATCATATTGTTTTCTGAGTGATTTTTGTGAAGCAGTGAGACTTGTTTTTATGTAATATGTAATTTCTGTTTTAACGTCTGTTATAACTTATGTTGTTCTATGATTACAGCATGCAATGAGATTATATTTTGAAGAAGAACTGTGAAGTAATGGAAGCTTACCCAGTTCGAAGCAAACTTTGAAATGGCTTAATATTTCCCCCATTCCTTTTTTTTTTTGCAGGAGACAGCTGCAATCACTGGATGCATTATAGTGATGCCACTAAAACCAGAAGTGGATGGGCCAAAGAATTATTAAATGAATTCAAAAGCAATGTTGAATTGCTTAAGCAGGCTGTGAAGGACCAGGTCACAGATTCTCCTCCCAAATCACCACCTGCTATATCTCCTCAGAACCTACAAACAGGTACTTTGTTTGCATCGCTAATGCTCTAATTCCATGAAATGTTAAAACTATTTTAAAAAAGACTGTGCTTTTCAATGATTCCATCACTATTCTTTCCTACAGGCAAGGAACAGATACCGAAAGGAACATCTAGGGCTTCCTCTGTATCTTCCCAACAACCAAAGGGCAAACTGATGTCTAGTCCTATTGTGGTTAGACTTGCAGATTTCAATATATATCAGGTACATTTCTTGAAGTTAGTAAAACTGGGGCTACTTCGCCCTTGACTGTTACGTAACTATGGTTTTTAAGGGACAATTCTAAAGCCTATTGAAATTAATAGAAGTCTTTCCATTCATTATTGGATTAGACCTTTATGGGCCTGCTTCTGCTTTGTTAAAATTGGTGGACATTTTCTTACCGACTTTATATTAGATGATACCCTATCACAATTAAGTTTTGGATCCAAGTTCTGCTGTTCTCCAAATCCTGACATTTGGAATTTCATCTTGTCATTGTACTGTGTTAGGTACCCAGTATTTTAATATGGGTTTTGTATTTCATTCTTTTGTTACTATTATAGTTTTCAAAGTACGTGGAAGTTTTTCTTAAATGTTCAGAGTTTTAAAATTTTTTCTCCAGCCCCTCCCTCCCCCAGCGATATTCTGAGTACACACTTTAACTGTTTTTCGATTGGTTCCCCTCCCCCTTTTCTTTTTTCCTCCCCCCTATTTGTTTGAGTGAGTAGTTTTAGTTGCTGGTTGTTCTTCAGATTCAGTCTTTGGTGCAGATAGGAGGCAACTGGAATAGAGAAGGAGTATATCTCTGAGGCAGAATGGTAGTGATCTAGGAGGATCTACTCTAAATTTCAGGTCCTAACAAAAATGCTTAGTGTGTGCCTTTCATCATTGTGAATTCTACTTGCTCTTGTTCCAGTTTTCAATGCTTTTTTGCCATATCACTTCTGGAAGAGTGGGAGGTTGCAGCTTGCTGCCAGGAGCCTTTATCTGGGTTTGAAGTGGTTTTATAATATCATATTGTACTGTTGGTGTTTTCATTTGCCTTCTACTCTTCAGATGCTTGTCTCCTCCTCCTCCCTACACAAATACACTTTCAATTTTTTTAATTGTCATTATTTCTATACAAATTACAAAAAGCTATTTTTTCTAAATAGATCTGTTATTACTTGAATTTTTGTATGTGTTAATACAGATGTGTTTGCAGCTTGAAAACAGCTACAGAGTGAAGCAGGCTTATAAAGGTTATATATTCATTATTTCCAGTGAAACTAATACAAGTAGATACCATCATGTATTCAATATTAATATGTTGACTAATTTCAAAGTAGCAGTCTGACCTACTAAGTGTTGAATGAAAGAGCTTTGTTTTGACAACATACTTTTTAAACTAGGGTACATTCCAAGAAATTTAAGGTCAAATATATATCAAAAGGTGATCTCTTTCTTGTTTTATAATTTACACTGGAAGGAAACAGAAATGGGAGGACTACTGTTCTGTGTAGCATCTTGATTCTCCTGTGAAGTAGACCTTTGGGCGTAGCCAAGCGTACATACCTCTGCCAGGTGCATGCTGAACACCTTGCCTAGCAGCATACAGTCAAGAGTTGGCACATGTACTGGAACCTGTCCTTATGGCAATACAAGGACTTCCTAACACTTCTGTAGTAAGCTTATCTGTCCCTTATCGTCTAGATATGGGATCCTTTTGGACAGACGGCATGCAAATATACCACGTCCTCGCATAATTGCTTATACAGGAGCTGTAGTATTTGCAATAAAGATATCAGATCATTCTAGGCTTCTACTGAACGCCTTTGAAAGTGACCTCCTGCCTCCTGCCTTGCAAGAAGGAAAGGGATCTGGTACCATTAATACTATATAATTGTCTTGTGAAGCTGTTCTATGTGGATTGCTTTTACTACGAGGCAACTAGGTGTTTCTCATTGTCAGCACTTTGTGTAGTTGGGGATATACATCTGAGCGCAGTGGAACATTACCGTACTAGGGGCAGTGCCTTGCAACTACAAATGCTTAATTTTCATAAAATGTATGTAATGTATTAATGAAATTAATCTTTTATCTTTTACAGGTTTCAACAGCGGACCAGTGTCGTTCGTCCCCTAAAGCTCTGATCTCTTGCAATAAAAAGACACTTTATCTTCCACCAGAAATGCCAGCTATTCATATTGAATTCACTGAATATTACTACCCAGACGGAAAAGACTTTCCTAGTAAGATTTTTTTTTTTTTTTTTTTTGTACCGAACCATAAATTTTGTGTTACTTTCACTTCTATGAAGCTTAATACTGATTTCAGGTTGGCAGTTGGAAATAGGTAATGGCTTTTTACAATGAAAGAAGACAACACTGTTCCATTTCCACAGTGGTTGCTCCTGGCAAAATTCTCTAAATACTATTTTTTATAAACATGGTTTTTAAGTCTGAAAACACTCACAACATTTTTACTGACACATGGATTATCCATTCTCCAACATGCATGTATTGTTTCTGCAGTTCCACTCTCTGGCTACATAAAAGAATTCAGTGGCTACAGAAAAGAGCTCAAACTATTGCAGTGGTATCTAAGATGCAACAAAGATCTGCTGGAGTTATTTTTATTAATGTGTTATGGGGCTGGCCCTGTTTTATATACAGAAATGTCAGGGGATTTCTTGGGGATGGGACTTGAGGACAGCGAATCTCCTTGGTCCTGCCCTTCCTCTGTAATGAGGACATTCTCCCCCTTTTCTCAGACTTCATTTTATTCTAGTATTAGCTTTTACATTAAAAAATTCAGCTACTTGCTTGGAGTGAGAGAAAGAAACATCACTTTAGGTGTCCCCTACCAATTTATTCTTCCTTGGGACCAAAGGAATGGGTTTCCATTCTTTCTCTGATGTAAAATACTAGTGCAAATGTAAGCCTGCACTCATTTTTTTAAAAACAAACAAACAAAACCCTAAACAGTTTACTACTTCTCATGATTTTGTTTTGTTTTCTCTTCTAGTTCCATGTCCAAATTTGTATGGCCAGCTGAATGCTTTACAGTTCACCCTGGATGAGAGAAGTATTCTTTGGCTAAATCAGTTTGTGTTGGATTTGAAACAGAGTCTTACTCAGTTCATGGCCATGTACAAGTTAAATGACAATTCAAAATCAGATGAACATGTTGATGTTAGAGTTGATGGACTAATGTTAAAGGTACGCTGTCATTGAGGAGCGGGTTTGTGGTTCCTTGGAAGAAAATATTTTTATTCTGAAAAACTGTTAGCAAAGCAGCTTAAGGAATAAATGGACAAATAAATGAACAAACCCACGCTGCTCTAGAAAACTATGCAGAATATGATGGTTTGAAGACAGACATCTGTCTTCCATACTACTTCATCTATGTCCTATGGGTATTTTGGTTTTGTATTGAAGACCTGAATGGGAATATTAACAAATTGTTTCACTGTGTTCAATGAAGCTGACATAGCAGAAGAAAAAAAAATTGAGCACTGAAGTAAAAAAAACTAGCAAAAAATTCATATTTGCATGCTCTATTAATGCAAGAGCCTTCTCTTGTTCCTCTGGTTGTAGTATATCAAAACTTTTTTGTCTTGTTAGTGAATGCCTGGAGTAAAGAAGGCCATTACCTAAAGGTTTATTTCGTTCTCCAAAACCCATCCTCACCATTTTCTGTTTCATGCTGGCCCTTGGCCGTAGTTCAGGTACACAAGTTCTCAATATGTTTATTCCAGAGGAGTGGCACCTGTTAATACAGCTGAACATCAGATTTTTGTTTCTCTTGTCTTCTGTGGAGGAGAAGGATTATTGAGCAGACAGTTCCACACCCCACCCCACCCCCCGATTTTCATTGGGCATTGGTTTCCAAGATTCAGAGGTGAACAAAAGAATGAGTCTTTTTGATGGTGCCCATAGGAGAGGTTTCAAGAAGGCTAAAAATTCAGCATATGGAGAGATGGTTATCTTCCTAAGGCTCTTGGTGCATATTTAATGGAACTTTGTGAAGGACATGGTTTGTACTGAAGAAAAACAGTTATTGAGAGCTAACAACCAGGCAACTACAAATACAGACTGATCTAATATTGAATTACTATATGTGAATAGCCCACTAAACTAAGAGAAGTTAAAAGTAAAAGTATTCTTAAATACCTCAGACTTTGATTCATAGTAATTATTTCATCTCTGTATTAACTGCATTATTTTTATTCTAGCAAATTATTAATCTTTTATTATTGGTGTGCTTGATGCTTACATATCATGTAGTTAATTATTGTATAGTTACATATTTGGTTATTTTGTTCTGAGTCCGTTTATTTACATGAAGAAGCTTCATCACTCCCATCTTTTAAGTGTCTCTAGGATGACTTTTTTACTCTGGTCTTCCTAGATTCAGCATGGCGATGTTGTGACAGAAGGTAGTGTCACTGCTAGTAGTGAAACTAGTGTGGCCAAGGTCCATGTTAAGAACATCAGATACAGGATTTGGCGTAAAATACATATCTCCTTTAAAACTTGCACTAAAGATATGCAAGTTAAATTAAATCCAGTATACTGAACTATTTTGTTGGGTTTTAGGAGTTGGAATATATTTTTATTTTTATGATGAAAAAAAATTATTATGATTACCAGCTAATGGTCACCTATTCTATATTGTGCAATGTTAAGAATATTAGCTGTGTTAGCATGTTTAATTGTTTCCTTCTATCTTAACATAGAAATAAAATACTGTGTTACTCAGTGTAGTGAAAAACCCTATTTGACAAATCAGATTGAAAACCAGAAAATTATAATTTGAGTTCAAAGTTGTAAATACTTGGAACACTTGAAGAAACTTTCTGCCAAGCTGTTTCTGAGTTGAAGAAAGGAGGCACTTCAGCCTAATATAGCTGACCTAAATCTAAATCCTTCAGATAAGAAAAGCCTGAGACCCTTGTTTGTACAGACATTGGGTTTTAGATGCCACGCCATCCTTCTTAAAAATGAGAGGAAACACAAAGGATAATCTGTGAGCCTGACTTATGCCTGTTTTGTGTTAGTATACTTGAGTTCTTGTAAAATTATAATTATATTCCTTTATTTTAGCTGTCATGGCTATTATTTTGTTTCTTGAATTGTATGCCTTCTTAATCTACATATTTCTAACTAGACAAAATATATTTCTGTCTTGCAGTTCATTGTCCCGTCTGAAAACAAACCTGAAATTCATAGGGATCAACCTCGTGCACTTTCCATTCAAAGTTCAGAGATGATTGCTACAAATACACGATACTCGCCAAACTGCAGACACTCTGATCTAGAAGCTTTGTTTCAGAACTTCAGAGACTGTGAATTCTTCAGTAGAACTTTCACCACTTTTCCTAAGTCCCAGAAGAATTTTAATCTATTGCATCCAATCTTCCAGAGACACGCTCATGAACAAGATACTAAAATGCATGATATTTATAAAGGTTATATCATCCCAAAATTGAATAAATATGCGTTAAAGACATCTGCAGCTACTGATGTTTGGGCCTTGCATTTTTCCCAGTTTTGGATAGATTATGAAGGAACGAAAAGTGGGAAAGGCCGACCAATAAGCTTTGTGGACTCATTCCCACTTTCACTTTGGATTTGCCAGCCAGTAAGATTTGCAAAGTCACAAAAAGAGCTTTTATCTCATAATCAGACAGCTTTGAACATTCCAAAAAGTGAATCTAGTGATCTTGCTAATAGACTGCAACGTAAAAAACTTCTAAAGGAATATTACAGCAGTGAGACAGAGCCCTTGACCAATGGCATTCAGATGTCAGACTCTTCAGGGGTGCTTTCTGAAAGCTCTTCCTCTGATGCAGATGTACATGTTCTTGTCCATGTTCAGAAACATGTAAGCGTGCAGATCAATCATTACCAGTATCTTTTTTTGCTGTTTCTTCATGAATCTCTTGTATTGCTCCTGGAGAACTTAAGGAATGATGTAGAAGCAGTGACAGGAAAACCTGCAAAGCAAACAGATGTCTGCATTGGGATCCTACTGAAAAGCGCAGAACTAGCCTTACTACTCCATCCAGTGGCTCAGGGAAACCCTTGTAAGTCTCCAGTTGTGGAAGAAGGAAGTCCCACAGCATCAGAACTCTCCCCTTTGGGAAACGGGGAAGCTCTTACTGCAGAGAGTAAATTAGTTGGCCGTAAGACAGTGCAAGCTGGTATTACTAATTTTGATTATGTAAATGACTGCAAGCCTCTGAATGCTGAAGTTAATAAAGGAATTTTAATTGATCCTCTTTTGTTTAAATCAGACAGTAATACGGACTTTCAGAAAGGAACGTCATTTTCAGATGATGCATCAGATAAAGGTTTGGGAGATACAAGTGAAGGAGGAAGCAGTGGACTTTTTAGTAGAAGTGATTCAGAGGAGGTCTGTGGACCTCTAAGTGAGAAAAGTAGCTTGCATCCTAGGGATTCGGTGTCCGTTTTAAATAAGAGAGAAGATTCTACTGAATTTTTCATTGATAAAGAGGATGACAAAAACATGATCTCAAATAAGTTAAATGAACAGGAAGGCACAACTGAAGGCTGTCCTAACCAAGTCACCGACTTGGAAACAGAAGCTGCCTTAGAACCTGAAGAGCTTGAAATCAACAAAGAGAAAGTGACTTCAGTTAGAATGTTTACATCCCAATCTTCATCAAGGTATAGAAGATTTAATACTACATCAGTTTTCCTACTATTTGAAAATATTTATCAATCTTGTTGGCCACATACTTTTATTAATGATCAATGGAAGTGAACACCTAGTAGGTGAAAATTTTAAAAGTATATAAAGATATAAGATACGCAGTATCCAGCATTCAATGAAAGCTAAAATGAACTGTTAATTGATTTAAACTATTCACTTTCGGTTTGTGTTGTGAAGTATGTATTGAGAAAAATATCGACACAAATATCTACAGGAATGCATGTTGTTTCTATGCTTACCTCTTTTTCTTGCCAAAGGATTATTGAATAATCAGATTTTTTTTTCTTTTATATCCCGCCTGTGATAGAGGAATTTTTTCAAGTAACTTCTATGTAATTCCTTTAATTTTAAATAATAATTTCCTGATATCTTTATATTTTAAAAGTGCAAAGCCTAAGGAACGCTGCCCATCCAACCTCCCTACATTCTCTGTTTCTTACAAGAATATGAAGAGAAGTCCATCACAAGTCTCTCTGGATACCATCTCTATTGATAGTATGATGCTGGAGGATCATTTGATAGAGAGTGATGGAAGTGACAGCCAAAGCTTTCTGGAGAAAGGTAAGAAGACTTAACAAAATATTTTTAAGCAATACATGAAAACATTATTTATTACTAAAGTAATACTTAAAAGGATTGTAGTGCAGCAAATCCTGGATACTTTACAACACTATTTCTGTTAGCTTCTCCAGTCAGTAATATCAAGTATCTTCACAGCACATAATTTCAGGGGAATGCAATAAGGTGTGCTACTTAAGTAGTGCTACTTAATTAAACACTACTTAATTTTCCTCTCTTGAAGAGGGTAAAAGCTATGTTGCATATGTATGTGCTATGTTGCAACTCTGAATTAAGCAGAACTGTTCTCTACTTTGCTTAAAAGCCATTGCTTTGGCTGTGTTTACAGGTTTGTACCCTGAATCGGTATTATGCTTGAAGTGGTAAAGGAGCTTTAATTTTAAATGTAGGTGAAAAAGAAATGGATTTTCACCAATACTCACCATGCTAATTACCAGGCAGATAGATTTGGTAGTCTCATTGCAGCTTGTTCCTTATGGAGCAGTTCTAGCTATTGACTGCCTAACAGCGGTTATTTGTCTAATTTTTGCTCATCTGTGCACAAGCATTTGCTCCTGATCTGAGGGAGGAATTCAGGCATATGGTAATTACGTCTGTATAGTCTGTAGTGTTGTGGACTTACGCAATTGCAATGATCTAGTAGCTCTCTGGCAAAACTGATTAAATAATTTTCTAATGTCAGGAAATATGATAAGACTATTGGTACCTCTTTTCTGATAAATTCTACTTTGAATTAAGAATGACAGTATTTTTTTCTGTAGGATTTCTTTTCAGTCTAAAGCAATAATGGGAAGAATGCTTCACTTGCAAATCTGTTATATATTTGGATTGTAGGAGTATTCCTGCATGTGCTTATGTGGGAGTATGCCATAGAATACACTTTCCATTCTAAATAATCTTTATATGTCTTTTTAGCTTGTTAAACAATATTTAACTGCAGGTTAAGTCTGCATGCTTTCTCGTTGTCAAGGAAACACTACCAAGTTCACTCTAATGAAAATACATATAGCTTATTTCTCTATACATAAAACTGCAAACATTTGCTCTAAAGGCACTGTGCAGTGTTTTAGATGCATGGCTTGGAACCTTTAACTGTTTTTCTGCTGGATCAGTTCTATATTTGATTTGGAAGGCTAAAAAAGGCCCTTCACAATTTTTTAAACAATGCATGTAGAGTGCCATTTTGGTTTTGTCACTGTATCCTGCCTTACTTGCATAGCATCTAGAACTTTGAACGCTCTGTAAGAGGAATGGATTTGGCAGTTCAATCATAAATATTTGTTTAATAAGCTATTCAACTCATCTTAAAAAATGAGTTAATGTATGCATACAATAACAGACACTGACTTTATTCTTAATGCAGGAGTGATTCAGGTTATGCTATGCTAACTTTGCGTTTTTTCTGATGTATATATGGAAGGTATTACAGCCACAAACTATCAAAGCCCATCAGAAAATGCCCATGAAGGAGGCACAGTGATTGAAAATTGTGATGGGTCATCTCCAGATGCCATGAGCGCTGCTTCAGAGAATGCCCATGAGACTAGTGAAGAAATGGTAATATTATTGAATTCCATTAGAATACATGCTTCAGTAAATTAAACCCTAAAATAGAGCTAAAATTAATGCTTTTAGACGTGATTTTTGAGCTAGTTTTGGGAGCTTTCATTAGTGCATTATGTAAGCCTGTAGATCTAGTGCACTTGTATTAAGTGCAAATGAAGATTATAATCCAGGTTACACTGAGCATTCTCTGTCCTTATTATCTCCTCTATAGCCACTGTTGATAAATGACAGTAGCCACTTAAAAATGTCAGAAAGTATTTCTGCTTTAGTACATAGCAGTATTTTGTAATATCATCATGTTCTCTTTTATGCTCTGTTGAATATGATGTTTAAAATGAGCTTCTTAACATCATCAAGTATAGATAAAAGAAAGCATCATGACTCTGACATCTCTTGTATGGAGATGTTTCCTTAGTACCGGTAGGCTTCTGTAGTATTTGCAATAAGGGGCATAACAACTGCCCTGTTGGGTCAGATCAGAGATGCCTCTTGTCCAGGATTATGTCAGGACAATGCCCAGTATTTAGGGAAAATAATAAGAATAGTGCATGTAGAGAGAGAGATTCCTTCTCTGAGACGCTGTGCAGGGTCCAAGTTTTTCCATCTGCCTATCTACTTGTTCCTTGCTGATCATTGCTTCTTAAATTATATTCTTGTATCAGTTAAGGTCATGAACTGGAAACCGAAGAGTATATGGGCCCAAAGAAAGACAGTGAATTTACTGAAATCCATTGCATGCTTGCTGATGTATTTTCCTTTTTAGTAATGTTAGTCATGTAATCCTACCTGTGTTAAATATTTGTGGATCACCTTCATTTAAAAAAGAAAAAAACCCAAGCAGCTCACTTAAATTATTGGTTCCTTTCAAATAAATTTTCAATTATCTGTGCATATAGGTAGTATGGAAAAAATAGAATTTATTTGGATTGTTATGCAAATGCATCTTAGCATATTTTTTTCTACTTGTAGAATATAACTAAAAAGTCATTACAAAAATGAGCCCAAAATAGTAGTAATAGTGATGGGTATGTATCTTCTGATACTAAAGGTGACTTGAAACTGGCTGCTACTTTTTTTTGGAGAGATACTGCAATCCAATAAAGAGAGAAAAAGGTCCGACTCCTATGCAGATAGCCAAAGTTTGGTAGCCTGTCCTGGTTCTTTAACCTGGTTTGATTCAGCACCAAAAATGCTTGGCTGTGCTTATGATATGCACGAAGTTGAATGCTTTTTTTTGTCAGAGTGGGAAAGTCTGTCTCACCTTCATGGCTTTTCTGGCTAATTCTGAATTGGTATGAGCGGGTTATAAATACAAGTCTTTGGACAGACAATCGAGCAACCCGTTGTCAAGCCAATGGGTACAAAAAGAAAAGAAGAAGAAATGAGAAAACTTCGTGCTTTTCTGTGAGCAAGGGTTATAGATACAAACATTCTTTTCCTTTTGTGGGGAGAAAAGTTTAGACAGAACTGAAAAAACAATAACCACTGTAAATTCAATTTATAATCTTGTTTTATCTTGATTTTTTTTTTTTTTTTTGACAGATGTCTGTTGTGGTTTTCCAAATATTTGATGTTAATGGTGAAATCGATATCAGAGGTGAAGACACAGAAATATGCCTACAGGTCAACCAAGTGATACCAAATCAGCTGGGAAATATCAGTGTTCGACACTATCTTTGCAACAGAACAGTTGGTAAGAGCTAACAATGAGATGTCAGTGTTGTGAAACTGGGTTTGGAAACATTTGTTCTAAGTAAATAAGAACACTATTAGCTTAAAAGCACAAAACCAGTTTTATGTTAGTACAATAGCATCCTTTTTATGCTGGTTTAGAATATCTACTCTGATTTCTTTCCTAATTGCCATACATTAAAAGGGAAGGAAATAGAAATCAAACCATTTCTGATAGTGTGGGTGAAAAAATGCATTGCATTGAATTCTGGTCATTAGTTTGCTTTTTTTTAAATCAAATAAGTTGTATTACATTATGTTATTGTTTTATGAAGATGTAACTTCCTTCCTGCTCTAATGATACTTTGCTTAAAGGTACCTTGGTTTGAAGGGCTGTTTCTTTTCTTCAAGATCTATTTCTCTTGATTAAATTCAACACTCACAGTTTAAACAGATTTATAATCTGTGGTTTAAGAAAAGTTAAAAATTGAGTCTGTGTTAGGAAAGGTAAGTTGCAAAGACAGCCTTGATAGGAACACAGGGTGTCGTTTCATACCAGATATTTGCACTACTAGATCAATCAGTGTATTGTCAGAGCTGTTCTTGGGCATGAGTACATATGCATTCTCTGCCAGAAAACCTAGTTCACGTACTGTGAGGTTTTTCTCTTGGCATGATGTATTGGCATGCCGCTTCATGTAACAGTTTGCTTTGGTCCCCTCTGCCAGCCTTCCACACAGATTGCTGGATGCCAGCTCTGTTGTGCTGTAGGGTTTTTGGAGCAGATCCCTGATGCACCTGCTTCCTGCTTCTGGTTCATCTCCTTTCCCAGGAAACGGCTATAGCAGCTGCTGGCTGCCATTTATTTCCAGCCTTCCAGCAGCATGGGTTTTCTTCAGGAAGTTGTGCTTGCTGGTGCAGCCTCTGATGCCTTTGCTAAAGAAACCATTTACTGGTAAGCTGAGTGGTTGCCAGCAGCTGCTGCCTGAGCAGCTGCTGCATGATGTTGCAGTTGTATTCAGGCATCTGAAGGCAAGAGGGAGATCCAGCAGAGAAGACTCATGGCTGACCTTCAGTTCATACAGCAGGTGAACTGATTTCTGGTTACCTGTCATATCTTCTGTAAAAGCAGGAGGGAGTAAATAGTAAGAACATACCACCTTCCTGCTGTCATGTGGATCTAAAACTAGAACCTGCTTCCTCTGGTTCAGCTGATTACGAGAGGCTTGTGCACTGGCTGATTATTTTGTGGATGAAAGGTTATAATGTGATTGGAATCTCCAAATATTTCCACTTCATATCACTTCCTTTCTCTTTCTAGTGGGTATCTAGATGGGTGGGCCAACAACACTTTTTTTGTATGTTGCTGGTCACTCCAATTCTGTAACGTACATCTTTTCTTTGCTTCACTGTGGAGCTGTGCTTTCTGTACTGAGTCAGGAATCTTCTGCAGCCACTGCTGCTCCACATCTCCCACATTTATTCTAACAGAAGAACTAAGGCAGAAAACAGACCAAAAAAAAAAAGCCTTCCAGAGGATCAAGGTTGGGAAAAAGCGTGAGAATTAGATCAAAAGAAACAATTTAAATGAGTTAATGGTAACAAAATACAACTAAAAGAGCCAGTGAGCAAAAGTGTAAGAAAATATCCCAATAAAAGCAACCTCCCAAGACCTTTGATAAAATTTACTCAAGTGCTGAATTAGCAATTGTAACCAGTGAACTGAGGAACCATGCAAAGCAATGAATAGCCAAGTCATAATTACAGTCTACAAAGGTGTTCTGGGTAAAAATAACCATGTAAAACCTACTAGACTGTTAATGCAGTAGGTGCAGAAAGGGAAGAGTGTGCCTAGTAGCTGGAATGAGTTTGAGGGCAAGGTGGCGGCTGTGTACTTCGCTGCAGGGCTGGCTGCGGGAATGATGCCTTTATCAGCTCTTGTCTGGCAGCAATAACAAAAGAAGGGGGGATGGAGTATGGCTGACGTACTCTGGGAAGGACAGTGCTTTTACTGAGACCTTGTCATGCTTGGAGGAGAAGGAAACAGCAGTTCATAGCAGCTTCCAAATTGTTTAATGCAACTTTTACTCCATCCTCTTTTGACTGTGCCCCTTTCAGATATCTGCAAGATAACCAAGATTGACTTCATGGCTGTGACTGAACGTGTGGTCTTTTCTTCTGCTGTTTTTCTACACTTTGGTGGATTCTTCCAGCAATGGTGCAGGCACTCTTTTCTGATCCAGAAATACTTGGGGCACATACTGCTTATTTCTTTCTCTGTATTTGTGGGAAGAATATAGATCCTTGAGGGAAACAAAGTTTCCCAAACCAATTGCAGAGACTCATTGGACAAGAGTGGTCATTGTTCTCCCATCTGGAGAATTGCCCTTCCTCTCAAGGACTGTTGGTAGCTAATTCTCTTCTGTCTGGACTAGATCCACAAAAGGTACCTGANACACTGGAAGGACTGAAGGATGGAGTCACAGCTTTTAGTGTTGTGGAAACTTCAATTCATAGAGCTAGCAAAGGGAGAGGTTCTGCTTCACAGCAGAGGCTGAAGATTCTCATGTTCATTTACAGTTCTTCCTGTTGGTCTTTGTCAACCCAGATTGATGATGTGCTCATCTACTCCAGTGCCAACAGATATGTGCATATGCCCTGACTTTACTGCTGTGCTAGGTCATCCATGAGAACTGGGCACCATACAGAAAGAGGAACCCAATTAATCTGCAGATAGGAAAGCAAATTAATTACTCTGGGCTGCTGTAGCTCCAGGCAGTGTCTGTTGCATGCTGTACTGAAACCTGAAACTCCAGTTTTCAGACCTGTACTACGTTCAGGCTGGGGCAGTATTACTTGAATAGAGTTACTGCCTCTTGCTGTACATCTGTCTGACTGCATTTGGTCTAGAACAGTTGACTAGCCTACATGTTTTCTGGGATGAATATAGAAAGTTAATTATCCTTCTTTGCACCCCTCCTCTTACCCCACTTTTTTTTTCTTTTTAAAATAGACATATACAAAACAGACACTCATACAGTTCCTCCTGTCTGCTCAAAACCTTCTTCCCAGTACTCTCCTGGAGCGGTTTTCCTAGAGATGGGATGTTTTGTTATAGTTGGTATCCATGAGCATTGTGTATCTTTTTTTGTTAGTTTGTCTCCCTCTCAGAGGAAACACATTGTCCAGGAACTAGTAGATGTTTTAACTTTTCTAGGCACCATATCAGCATCCCCAGGGATGTGGTCCACTTCTCCAGTTGTTAGGAACCTGGACCAAAGCAAGTTTTTCCCCAGTGTCCTTTGTCATCTTGTAGGTTCTTATTAGGCCCTTGATAAGCCACGACTGAAGGTTCCAGAGGCATCTCAGAATGATCTGGTTTGTAGTTTTGAAAAATAATACATCACATACTGCTTAAGAGGAACTAAGCAGGTAACGCTTCTCTACTACTACTTCCCAAGAGCAAACAGGAATTCCTCCTAGGTCCAGCAGAGAACTTGATGTTGCTGGTAACCAGCCGTCGCTGGGGCTTGACTGTGGATGTGTCTCTGGCCAGTGACTAGGCTAAGTGCATGTGGTACTTCTGCAACTTTGCAACAACAGAAAATCTGTATCTATCTATCCATAAAGAAAGCTTACGTTTTATGATCCTACCTTGAAAAGGCTTTGAGGATCTAGAGATGCTAATCTTGGGGGCAAGAGTTGGGGGAGAATGCAAAAGGGATTGTTGCAAAGACCTGTGGGATACCAGTGGGAGGCTGCTGTAACTTCAGCATGGACACATTGTCTAATCTGCATAACTTTTATTCACTCAAAGCTAACCTCCTAAGTTTTTGAATGAATCTGACCCAGCATAGTGTCAGTGTGACAGTGAATTGTCATCTGGTTTCTAGAGTTTTGATCTGTGTTTCATCTGGTTTAGCATATCAAGAACCTGAATCCTTAAATACTAATGCTGTGAACAGTTGTTATAGCATTTCAGTAGCAATTAACAATATACTAATTATACTTTTTAAAACTATGTTCGCATGCTGCAAGTATCTTTTCTTTAATGGGATACCTGAGTATATCTATAGAGACTTGATATATCAAAAAGCTTGTGTCTCACAAATGTGATGTGATCTGCAGTGGTGCCTTGGACCAAATGCCTTGTAAACCAGGTGCGTAATTTCAGAAGGAACACTAATTCTGTGAAGTACGGGTTTCCTTCATATCAAGGCATCCAGGATACTGAAGAGAAGCAATGTAACTTGCAGCCCACCAGCATACTGTGTTTTTCTTTTACAATACATTCAGAGCAGGTTATCTCTGAAATGGAGGGGTAAACTATGCTGTATTCGTTACAGTGTGCATTATTACTTAACATTAGATAGTACACAGCAAAGAAGCCACCACAGAGGAAACCTGCACTTCATAGGATCACAGGATAAATGAGGGTAGAGGAGTGGAGGCGATGTCAAGACATCTCTAGGCTAATCCTCTTCACAAAGCAGGGTCAGCTCTGAGATCAGGCCAGGTTGCTGAGGGCTTTATCCCACCAGGTCTCGGAAAGGACCTCCAAGGGCAGAGACTGCACAACCTCCCTAGGAAGCCTGCACCACTGCTTAATTTTCCTCATTCCTGACATTCAGTTTGAACCTTTCTTGTTGCAATTTGAGCTGTCGCGTCTTGACCTTCTGGCAAGCAGCACTGTGAAGAGCCTGGCTCTGTCTTTGTAACCTCATTGTAGGTATTGGAAGGCTGCAAGTAGATTTCCCCTACACCTTCTCTTCAGCTTTCTGGTAGTTGCTCATATATGCATAAGCAGGAATCAAGAGGGGGAGATTACAATAAACTGCATGTCAGTAATATGGGGAGAAGAGAAAGAATAGTATTAAAGAAACAAAAATAAAAAAAGGAAGTCTTACTTCGTCTTTAAATTTAACTTAATCCACTTCTTTTTTCCAGTTTCTGAGCTTGTAAACATTGGACTTTCCTGAGGGAACCAGAGTTTAAACTAAGCAGCACTTTTTTTTTTTGTTTTAATTCTCTCAAATTTGTTTAACAGTTAGATGCTTTACTAATATCAACTGAATTACATCAGTTTATATTACTTGAGTTACTTTGATGTTTGCTTCTTAATATAATTACTGTAAATTACTGTGAATATGCTTTTTGTCATATAGATAATTTCTGTACATCAGCCATCATAGTGACCAAATGACTTGAGAATCCCATGGGGTAATTATTTCTGGTGGTGAACCCTCTTTTTTGTGTAACAATAGATACTGGCCATCCTCCCGCTCCCCCATATCTGGTTACCTTAAATCTTTCCTTTTTATTTATTTATTTTTTAAAAAAATTTGATTTATTTATTCTATTTTAGTACTGTTTAGTTGAATGTTGCAGTTGTCCTTACTGGTTAAAGACACTGAAACTAACACGAAACTGCTAGAGGTTTTTTAAGGTTCAAGTTTACTGCCACCCAAATAATGGAAGCGCCATGAGGTCATGTTCTCCATCTTACTGCATTGCTGTTTACGTTCCTTTGTATTAGCAAATAAGTTCCTGAGTCAGGAAATTCTGCCTTTCCAAGAGAACACCTGCTCTCCTGAGAGGGTGAACTGACTTATAAATGTTTTTTCTGAATTAAAATTGAAGGAGTTAGCAGAAAAGTATGCAAAATAATTGTTTTTTCCATTGTCAAGACATTGAGGAAATGCATTGTTTTTGTGCACAGTGATAGTTCTGTATTGTCCTTTTTTGTTGTCACAGGGAGATACAAGTTCCTGTATGTACTGTTTACTTCTCTTTAGTAATTTGAAGTTATATACTTAAAAATTTGCTTGAAATTTTCTATATGCAATGCTGTAATTTGTGGCTAATACTTCTAAAGTACTTTTGGAAAATCAGTTGGACAACAGAGGTAGAAGTAATTGCATCATAATTGCTTTTTTTGTATATTGCAAAATCTTAACGCAAATTTGTTTTCCTTTTGCAACAGGTTCTGACTGTAAATCTGTGGCTGGGCCAGTTAATTCATCACCTGAGATTAGTTTGAGATGGGAAAGTGGGCCTAGTGCTGTCATACATTCTCTGCTGGCTGTGAAAAATGGTTTTCTTCAGTGTCATGTAGAGAACTTCAGTGCTGAATTTCTAACGTCTTCTCTCACAAACATTCAGCATTTTCTGGAAGATGAAACTGTTGCGGAAGTGATGCCTATGAAGATAAAAGTTTCTAATGCAAGGATTCATTTAAAAGTATGTTACCAATGAGCTATTTTGCTGCTCTAAAGGAACTGTGTTCTTGTTTCTTTGATGATAAACTACTAATCTGGATACAGTTAACTTCAAAGAAACTGCTGTCATACTCTGGAAGGTCTTTAGATAACACTAAAACAATTTAAAAATCCATAGATTTGGTTAGCTCTGTGGTATGCCTAGAGGGGAATTCTGTGCATGACCAAGCTATTTATATGAATTAATATTTTCTACTTTTTTCCTCCTGTCCCAGTCTCTTTTGTAGAATGACAGTGTCTGGGAGTTTTATAGGTAAGGTATACCAAGTCCTAGAGGCAAAATATGGGTTTTTCTGGTTGGGCTTTTTTGCTTAGCATGGTAATAGTTTTCTAATTACAAAACACAGATTTTAGAGGTTAATTCTCTTTCCTACTTAGAGGATAGTTCTTGCAATGAAAGTTCAGTACAAAAGAAGGAAAAAGGTTATGGGAATTCCATTCAAACCACTTGAATGCTCTTTTTTAGAACCCAGATTTCATGTTCTGCCCTACCTAGAAACAGACACTAAATAATGTAAGCTTTTCTCGCCATCGTAGCTTAAAATAGTAACATTAAGAGGACACTCCTGCTCAAGGCTCCTTGAGGATTTTCTTTCAGGCATTTAAAGGAGATGGCGAGTTCTGTGCTGCACAGCCATTGAATATAAAGTTAAGGACACTTTTTTGGGGGGTCAGGGCGAAGGAGGAAACAACAGAATAAAAAACCAAAGAGAAGATAATTAGAACATTGCTTTGGAAATTAGTAATCACCTATATAGAACAAAGTAAGGACTGGAATAGCAGCTCCAGTTCTGCATCTGGGGCCAAGACCTTGATTCTGCTAAGATCATTCTTGACTGGAAGGGCAGTTACTATCCCTACAGTGTTACACTCAAAGTGCGTCAGTATTCCGTCTCTCCATGATGCAGCTTTTCCATCCCATGAGGATCTGTAGGCACTCCTTTAGGGCCGTTTCTACTACAGGAGTAGCACAAGCACTTTCTGCAAGAGCTGTGGATCTGTTCCTCAGATTTCGATGTATCACAAACATGAATGCCCAAATGCAAAAAGGGAAGTCATTTAAATGTAAAAACAGGATTGTGCTGGTTTATTTGCAAGAAGGCAGACGTAAGCAAAATGTTCTTGAGAAAGCAGCTGTTTCAGGTGGGGAATCATAGAATGGTAAGAGTTGGAAGGGACCTTAAAGACCATCTAGTTCCAACCCCTCTGCCATGGGCAGGGACACCTTCCACAAGACCAGGCTGCTCAAAGTCCCGTCCAGTCTGGCCTTGAACACTTCCAGGGATGGGGCATCCACAAATTCTCTGGACAACCTGTTCCAGTGCCTCACCACCCTCAGAGTAAAGAATTTCTTCCTAATATCTAATCTAAATCTACCTTCTTTCAGTTTAAAACCACTACCCCTCATCCTATTACTACACTCCCTGATGAAGAGTGCCTCTCCATCTTTCCTGTAGGCCCCCTTTAGGTACTGGAAGGCTGCTATGAGGTCTCCCCCAGGCCTTCTCTTCTCCAGGCTGAACAACCACAACTCTCTCAGCCTGTCTTCATAGCAGATACATTAATAAACCAGCAATAAGAGTCTGCGTGGCAGCTGAACCACTGAAGTGTTCACACAGCAGTGCACACAAGTCACAGTGAAGTTACTTGTGATGGTTGATAAACTGCAAATTTGACATACAGATGATTAATTTCTATAGAGTTGTTGTGTAATAAAGACCCAGAAGATGTGGTTCAAATTTATGCTGCATTGCCTGTTCAATGCAGTATATTGTTTTATTTCTTCTGCATGAGACTTGATGCAGTGTGTTTCATGGGGGGCAAGAGTTTAAGAAAGGTGACTTTATTTTTTGCATTTCCTACTGCAATCTCAGTGCTGTGTCAAGAAACTTTGGCAGTTACATTTGAATGGCTTTTGGGTTACGTCCTTAATTATACTTGCTGCATTATTCTGCTTGACAGGGATAAAGAACTATAAAGACTTCCTGGGTAGACCCCAAAAGACGTAATTTGTGAAGTTTCTCTTCTGTTGAATACAGTAATATAACTGAACTGCAGCTGGTGTCACCCCAAACTAAATTCTAAAAAGACAAAATCTGCTCAAGAAAGATAGCTGTACTCATTCAATCTTTAAATAGTTCAAGGCAAAATCAGATACTATATAGTGCAGGTTTCTTATCTCTCACTCTGAGCTCCTGAGCGAAAGAATGTCTTGAGCTGGGATATAATCTTATTGAGGTGTCTGTAAAAATACTTTGAAGTATTTTAGCCAGACTGTATATATTGAGTTCAGCAGACTTACTCCAGAGATAAATTTGGGCCTTTAATATGATCTCTGGGAAAAAGAAGAAGCAAAAGTTTAGCGGCGATCCCATTAGAAAATTCTACTCTGAAATGTTCCCTTTCAAGTTTCGTTAAATCTACTTATGTTTACTTGAACATCTAATTAGCTATTTTGATTTCCTGGTAAACTCAATTTTGAATACTTGTATTTTTTAGGATGACAGTCCACGTGAAAATCTCAAGGCGTCTGAGCTGGTACCCATAAAACTCCATATTGACATACTCTGGATAGAAAGAAATGACGATGGCACTTTTCTCATTAGAGGTTTGTATGTTCCTGCACCTTGGTATCTCAGTATTATAATCTAATTATTATTAATACTGTTTTGTTTCCTTTGTGCAGACATGTGGCTAATAATGAAAAGATAACCAATGATAATTTGTCTAAGTTGTGTTGCCATATACATTAATTCTAAGTGCAGTCACATAGAGGAAAACTACCTTTTTGAATAGTGGATTGGCAGTGATAACAACACACATCTGAATCAATCTGAGAAATAAAAAATATGCATACAACTTCATCAGGATATGCTTCATCAGTGCATATCACTTCATCATGATAAGTCCAAGGTTCCTTTGACTACAAACCAAACAAAAAAAAAAATTGCCTTTCTTTACAGATTACCAAGGTGGTTACCTGTTGTCTGTGTTGTTTTGTGTTACAGGTAGCAATAGAGAATATTGTAAAACAAAAGACTGTTTGAGAAGTACAAGTAGCAGTTTTCAATTCTGTATGTTACGGTGGTGTCCTGGCAGCTCATGGCTGGGATTGCACCGAGACTTGTATTTCGAGCAGGGATTTAACTTTGTACTTTTCATGAAACATGTAATCACTTACAATTTTTTTCTACGTGTATGGGCAAATACTCAATACTTGTAACAAGGCAATACATTTAGAGCTGGAATTTTACTATTGTTACAGATATGTCAAAGAATCATAGAGTAATCTATGTTGGAAGAAGCCTCTAGAGATCATCTGGTCCTACTCCTTGCTTAAAGCAGGGGCAGATTAGATTCAGTTGCTCAATGCCCTGTCCAGTCAAGTTTTGAGCATGAAAAAGGCAATACCACAACCTGCCCTAAATAGTCTGTCCCAGTGTTTGACCACCCGTGTGGTTAAAATTTTTGGTAATGTCTAATTGGAATTTCCTTCGTCACAGCTTGTGTCTGTTGCCTCCTATCCTGCCACTTCAAGACAGAGGTGCTTGAGCACTTGCCAAGCACCTCAGAGAAGTCTGGTGCATCTTCTCTATACCGTTCCACTAGGTGGGCAAAGGTGGCATTAAGATCAGCCCATAGCCTTCTCATCTTCAGATTTGACAAGTGCATCTCTCTGAGCCCCTCATTTGTACATCGTGCTCCTGGCCACTATTATCTTGGTTGGTCGTCTGCTGTCGGTATCTTTCTCACACTAGGGAATCTAAAACTGGATTCAGTATTCCAGATGTGGTATCACTCGTGCTGAGTGGTAACTTCCCTCATCTTGCTAGCTATACTCTTGCTAGTACAGCCTGTATGTGCCTGCTCTTTGCTGTCAGAGCTTACTGCTGACTCATGATAAATCTTCACATTCACCAAGGCCTACAGGTCATTTTCTGCAATGTTGCTTTCTGTCCAGTTGGTCCCCAACCTGTAGCGGAGCAAGAGGTTATTTACTCCCAGCTGCAGGACTTCACACTGGCTTCAGCTGAACTTCATGAGGCTCCAGTCATTCCGTTTCTCCACCCTGTCCAGGTTCCTCTGAAAAACAGCCTTCCCCCTCAGCGTGTCAGTCACCCTCCAATTTGGTATTGTTCACAAAATTGCAGAGTGCACCCATCCTTTCATCCAGGTCCTGAATATATTAGTCTTAACAATATGCAATGTATTGTATGACTTGAGGAAGGAGGAGGCTGCAGGGTGATCTTAATGTCCCCTTCACCTACCTAATGGGAACATATAGCAAAGATGGACCAGACTTCTCAGAGGTATGCTGCGGCATGATTTGCTTGGATTTTAATTTTTCCACATTATCTAATACATTGTTCAAGTGTTTAAAGATGTTCAATGCATTTTGGTCATCTTTTTATACTAAACATTGGAAGAAATAGTAATTTAGTAAGAAAATACATAGTTTTAAGGTTTCTTTCAGCCCATATTTTTTCCCCTTTTTGCTAAAGAGTTTTGATCCCTGTTCTTGTCATGGACTGCTCAGGTACAGTGACTTCAAAGGCATAGGTCAAATGCTATCTGCACTGCTGTGATTTATGTATTTGCAGTGCTACATTTTTGAGTCCTCACATGTGTGTATGTGGTGGGAGGAGAGGGTAATGAACAGAAAACTCTTGTTTAGAAGGAGATATCTAAAAAAAATTAAAAAACCAAACCCCAGAGTATTTTTTAGACTACTAAGAACCATGACCCTCGTTTTTTCCCTTGGTGTATGGCAGTATATTTTAACAGATGTTACAGTGCCCTTCAGTTATAAATGCTAGAAAGTTTCATTAATGCCAAGTTATTTAAGTTATTTCCTAATTTAAAAACTTGATCCTGCAGGTTTATCTCACTGTGTCTTCAAATGTAAATGAAGTCTTCAGATCTGATTTTCACCTGGAGACAGTATATTAATAGCAATATTAATAGTTCTCAAACTTCTAATTATTCAGAATGCATATTCTGTGGTGATGATATTGGTCAGTATAAAAATGTGATGATTTTCTTCAAGCTGGAAGCTATGTATTGCTTCTTCTCTTGCCTCCTTTCCTTTCTCTCTTCCTCCAAAAGGGTATATGACTTAATTATTTCTTTTATTCTTAAATTTGATTTGGGGAGGTAAATATAAATGTACTTAGTATTACAAGTATATTTGTTTAGGTGGTTTTAATTTTGTGCTGATGAGAATCAAACTTAAAAAAAGATGATAAAAAAACTTTAAGCACTACTCAAGTATCTTTCTGTGATATAGACAATCAAAGAGTAAATGATGTGTCAAAGATGAAGAATTCAAGTAGTGCATTGCAGCAAGCAACTGAACCTGTTGGATGTAAAACACAGGATCAAGCCACACAGACTACTTCTGAAATTCCCAGACCTTCTAAATCAAACAGGGATTCAGCTGACTTCGTTAAAAATGAGGTATTAAGAATTCATTTCAACCTTTTTTTTCCCCCCTCTCAAAATTACGTTACATTCATTAATCATCATAATTGTTAGATTATCTAGGGGCGGGCTTGGGGGTTACTTCTGTTTAGAAATTGAGATGGAAAATATGAATTATGGATATTACAGTATGGTTCAGTACTTCAGCATGCAAAATAAATTTAATAGTACTTTCTAAATAGGATAATAATATACTGCAGACTAATTCTTCTCCTTTACATCAGAGGGAGTTTTATGAGGAAGCAAGTCCCTTCTTCTCCCTATCTTCCTCATCCCTGTACAACACAATTGCCGAAGGCAAAGGACTAGACTGTTTTAAGTCAGGCCCTTACTAATGTGTCAATCATACCTGGATTTTGAATTGATGATGACAGAACCCACACATTAATTTGGCGGGTTTGTCCACTGGGTAAGAATCCATTCCTAGAGCTTAGAACCTGGTGTCATTTCCAGTCCAGAACGGAACTGGCATAGCTAAAACATTGGGTATCTTGCCTTTTGAGCTAACTGCATCGACTCTCTCCATGTCCTACATTCATTTACTGGGAATCAGTTGCAACTTACTCGGCCCCAACAAACCTGCACTCAGCAATGAATGTGAGCATGTGGTATTTTAAAAGTTACTGTAATGGAAAAAGTTGACAGTATGCAGGAATACTAATAACGGTCTCTTCTAACCCAATCATTTCAGCTTATTGAAGAAAATGAATGTCTTAAGCAAGAACTAGCCAAAACCAAAATGGCTCTTGCTGAGGTCCAAATGGAAAAAGATGCCCTGCTTCATCGTATAAAGAGAATGAATGTTGATCATCAGTAGAACAGTGTTCTGTTGGTGCAAGGCATCATCAACAGAACTTCAGGTGATGGTGGCATCTAAAACACTGCTTGTGGATCGATGGAAGACATGGTTATATTTTTTTGTTACAAAGTTTTCTCATTACGAGCAAAATGTTTGTGAACTAGTTACTATTCTGAAATTATCATTAAACACTGTAACATTTTGCAGCCCATTTTAAACTGGAATGACTTTGGAAAAATCTGTTTATACTGTACTTTATTAATTTACTGAAGAAAAAAATTGTATCATCTACTTTTAATATTAGCAAAGGAGATGTTATTTTTAAAATGTTTTCTGAAAAGTGGATGGCTCAGCAATGAAAGAATGTGCCTAGGTGCATAACTGAGTAAAATGTACCACACCTCATTAACAAACTGTACCTCTGTTTGTTAAGGTTATGTTGTTTTATTATTACCAGAAGGTATCTATACAGGAGGTTACATTTGCACTATGATGATATGGGCTAGATCCTCTAGAATAGTGTAGCTACTAGAAATTAAAATACCAGCCCTAAACTGGCCCTAAATTCAGTGTAATTTGCCCAGAGAGGATTTTAAGAATAATCCTCTGGTGCTATACAGTTCCGTGTACCCTTTCCATGTGCACTCCTAAAATACCACAGTAAATGCTGGAGAATTTAAGTAAGAGGGCATACTACTGGGCTTTCCTTCTGCATGAAGGTCCACTGTATCTGTACAGCTGATGTAATTAGACGTTCACACTTTTTTTTTTCCCCCCCCTCTCTCTGACATGAGGATATAGCCCTGCAATATGATCCAGCCCTTTGTGAAAGGTGAGCTTTGAGCCATTTTGCATGCACGTCTGATTTCTGCACAGCTCATCAGACATGCTCAAGGATTTGGTCCAATGTATTTAAATATGTAACGTCAATGCTTGTGAGATGGGGAGGGGGGAAATCCTAAAGGGATTCATTAATTGTATAATGCTTTTTTTGATTAAAAAAAGCTGTAGAGAATCATTTAATTACCCAATGAAATTGTGAGATTACATGAAATGTAATTATACAGTTTAAGTTACGGGTGATTTGTACAAATTGAACAATAATTTTCAGCTAAAAACTGGTACAGATGAATAAATAAAAAAGCACAACACTGTAAAATAGAGAATATAAGAGTGTGCTTCTAAACAATTTAGGAAACAACATACAAAACCATACAGGCCTGTAAGAGATTGTTTTTGTTAGAAGTAAAAATGACTGAGTAATTTAACTAGTGACCTTGAATCTGACAACTGAAAATCTTTTGATTGCTACCACAATTGTTTCTGCTCCATGGGATGTTTGAGGGAAGTTTTGTTTGTAGATACACAGACAAATCTCAAAAAGTATTCAGTATCCTGTGGTTTGACTTTGCATATTCAGGCTGTCAAACTAGTTTTAATTAAAATGGTTTTCATTAAAACTTTTTGGAGGACACATAATTTACAGTGCTGAAAATAGTTATTGAGAGTATGTAGATTTTAATCAAGAGTTCTATGGGAGAACTGGTTCAGGCACTATTTTAAAGCCTGCCTTATGAAACCCTAGTTGAAACTCCCTTTAATGCCCATGGAAATTTTTATCTTATTATTCTTAAGATGAAAAAAATATACACACAACTGTGTCTAACAGAGAAACTAAAATTTATATTTCAAAAGGTATTTAAGACAACATGGTATTAAATACGAGTAGTCCAATTTCACACAAATATCATGTCAGATTCAGGGGAGGAGTTCTCAACTGGTTTAATAGTACCAATGAGAATTAAAGTCAGTAATTCTTACTCGGTTTATCCCTGCCAAGATCTAGTTAGAATTATTCTCAAGAAAGGAATGTATAGAGTACTTAGTAGCATGTTGCTGGACTAATACATCAAGAATTGTCCAATTTTTAAAAAGAAATAAACAGTAATATCAAATGCCTGTCCTTATTACTGCACAAGCTAGTATCTGCATTTTTTGACAAAAAAAAACAAACCCACAAACCAAAACAAGAACCCAAACCACGTCTTCTCAGTACAGATGTTGAAATTCAGGGTATCACTTTCTTGCACTTCATTATACCTGAATACGTTTCTACTTCATGGCAGTTTTGCAGTAATGAGCATCATCTGTGGACAGTCTAGAAGAGATGGGTGTGCTTGGTTGTGGACTTTACTGAGAGTACTGTGCTACTCTGAAATGAGTCTTACTACTGAAAAAAGGCAGAGGGAGAGATAGTTTATTAATGTTTGAAAGTACAAAGTTAAACTAAGCCTTAACAGGTCATACTAAAAATAGCAATTAAACTCCTCAGATTAAATAAAAAGGCTTAATGCATTCTCAGGGTCTTCTAGTGTTCATAACCTCCTTAAATCCTAGATATGAAATGTGTACTGTCAGTAGAGCCTCTTGAGTGAATCACCGCTTTTATTCTGCGAAGAACTAAATGGAACAGTTTGGAGACCTTCAGTGTATAGAGAAAACCGACTCCAGAGGTCTTGCAGGCAAACTGTTACCAAGTTTTATTTTACATTTTCTGTGGAAATTTAAACTGGTCTACAGATCGGCTTAAAACTCATTCAGCTTGTTTACAAATACTGGTTTAATGTCTAATAAAGCTTTCAAGTTAGCTCACCGTGAAGAGGCTGTGCCCTTTCCCGAGCTAGGTCATTGAGTCATTCTGATGTGCACTGTTCCAGTTATTACAGTAATTCTAACGTTGTTGGTAAGCACCAATTTTAAATCAAAATTGCGTGGCCTTACAGAATTACTTACCAAAGGCCTGTTGGAGCAGCAGCTTTGTAGCAATCGTGCCTGTTCTCTGATGTCCCTGCTCCGGCTTCATGACAGTAGCTATTCCAGTCCCTGGATTAAACCCACTGTGGGTGCAGGGGAACATGGTAGTGGCTGGGAGGGAGCTGCTTTTCCCCCCGCCCCCCCGCCACCCAAGTCCCTTATTTCCTGGTCCCATTAGCCATGTCTGTCTATACACTGTCTCCCCTAGGAATTGACTTGGACTCTGAAACTGGGATCGTAATTAACCTCTAAAGGATAATTTCTAGCTACAGAATACTTCCTAAGTCTGACATGGTAATGGTTACCTTTATTCATAATAAATTCATAATAAATGTAAGGGGAATGTGGTAATAAAGGTCAACACTTTATCAAGCATCTACAATCCCGAGAGTACAAAATGTGCAAATGTATTGCAGAAGTAAGAAGTGACTAGATTTCAGGTAAGTAAAGATGGAGGAAATGGTTTCTATATGAAAAATGTGCTTGTATTGGTCTAGTTCTTAAAACATTCACCACAAAATGCTTGAAGTAGATTTTCAGCTCATTGTTGCTATATGCAAATATTAGAGTACTTCAGATTCCAATTTAACTGTTGATATAAATCAATGTCTTTTTAATCTGTTGTAGAAACAGAAAATGACCTTGCTAATATGTTAAGTAGCAATGAAGTTGTGGGTACTTGCTGTGAAATCCACTAATTCATCCCTCCCAGGAGGGGAACGAGTTTTTTTGACAGCCCTTCAATAGAACCTTACCGGTTTTTTTTCTTCCAACCCATGTCACTTCACTTTTGCTGACTGTCTTTTGAATAGCAGCCCCATGTCCTCTGCCTCAGTGACGATACCTGTCATTGTGAACCGAGTAGCAGGTTTGTAGCGCTGAAGCACATCTCTGACGTCTTGATACAAACACGTGGCTTGGAATGGTGCAGGCAATCTGCACTAAGCTGCGCTTTATTCAGTTTTGTGGTAGTGTACCTCCTGATCTTGTATTACTTATTAACAACGTGGAATCTGAAAGCACGAGGAGCACAAAGGTTATGTTAATCAGTACTAAGGGATGCAAAAATGTATAGTGAAAGGCTGGCATTAGTGGTCTTGTGCTGGAGGAACAAAGCTCTGTTTCTCAGTCAAATTAAGGAAAAACATAAATCTTAATAGAAACTGCATAGTTACTGTTCTTTCTATGTATTTTTAGCATTCTTATATAACAAACTTTAAAACCTCACATTTCTAAAATTATTTTCTCTTTGAAATTTGTTTTAGTGAATTATTTAAATTCGATGGTCTCATTGCATGTAGAGGGCCAAACCTGCTGTCACTTCAGTGAAGTAATTGAGGATTTAACAAGCTTCAAGCAGTTTAAACTGCTTCATGAGTGTAAGCAAGGGTTAGACATTGTATCTTTGAATTATCTGGTTACTAATTGAAATCTGCTTATTGGCTATTGTGTATTTTGGATATAAAAAATCAGAACAATTTTAATAATGAAAGGTATTTTTGGAACACTTCAAAATGAATATTTTTTAAAAAATTTGCAACTTTCAGCTTCTCAAATGCTATAGAATGTCTTGAAAGTATGTGTCACACTACTTGCTAGCTGAAACAAGTTGCAGGAAGTGAATCTTCAAAAGACAACTGAATTCTGAATAGCCTGTGTTCTCTCTGAAAATAAGGGGAACCTTCTGCATCCCAAAGAGATGAATCTCTCACATTGCCAGCTACTTAAATGAATAAATATTAACTTTTTTAAAAGGTCAATTTGGTTTTATCTGTCGTTGCCCAAGCCATACCTAACCAGTTACATTAAAATTTTAGTATTTTGTTATTTTTTTGCTATCCCCTGCCTTTCTTTTTGTTGCGATCGCTCATTTTAATATGAGCAGAAGTGGAGTATATGTATTTCCTAAAGTCTTCCCCATGTAATCTCAGTATTAAATCTTAAGTTGTCTAGTAATTCTTGAGGGGATCATTTGGAAGTAAAAATAAGATGCATCACAACTAGGTAAGAAACCATTGAAAATGGCTTTATAAAGCGTATGAGGTAAGGACTTATGCTGTATCTTCTGTGAGAGTAAGCTGGTAGTGTGGGGAGTGTAATGCCTGAAATGGTTAATGCAGTTCTAGGTTAGAGTATGTTGAGACCACTACGATTTGATTTGATTTATCTAATTGGTAAGTATTTTAAACGTTTGACAGAGACATATGAACAAATGAGAACTTCAGAAGTGGTAGTCTGAGCCAGTAAGTGCTAAATAAAGACTAAGTCTCTAAACAACTTATCTGTGGAACGAATCTGTATGTCTTCACATTGTCTGCAAACCTCAATACACCATTATGGTGGAAGGTGCAACTGTCATAAATAAGTTTATCACAGTGCAGTTGTATCATACTAGTAACTGTTGATGTTTTTTTGAGCACTGGAAAATACGTTTGTGGCATAAATTATTATATTGACGTCTGTGATGGTTAATGTTTTGCAAATTAGAAAAAACAGTGCTTAACCACTTCTCAGAATTACGAGTTTTTCAGTCACTTGTCTTTTAAACGTGAATAAAACGCGGTGAGCAGGACTCTCCGCACCTAGCCACCGCTAGATGGCAGTCCAAGAAGTCACTTGTGGCTTCATTTCCTCCTCAGTACTAGGATGCCTTGTTTCTTGACTCATGAACGGTCTTATTAAACTGGAAAATGTCAGGATACAATTTTGAGTTTTTATAAACTTTTAATGAATAATTTCATATCATGATTTTAAATCAGGATTTTTTCAGTTTTAATATAGGTAGCTTATCTTTGTTTTTACTGCCTTCTTTATGGCATAATAATTTTTTACTCTTAAATAAATCATATGAACTGCCTGAACATTGTTAGAAGACTTTCATCCTCCTTTTAGGTTTAAATAAATTCTAAAAACATATTTTTGTACATATTGTCCCTTCTATAGTACAATGTTTATCGTATTTGTAGTGCTTCATCATTGTCTGTTAAAAAGTTTAGGAAATTTTTCTGTTTTTCCTATCATTGCAAGATGAACAACACCTTGATATCATCAATTTATTTGTTCAATTTCCTTGCTAACTAGAAAAAACTCTGATTTTATTCTACTCGTTTTTAATAAAAAGGAGCATATATGGAGGTTTCCTATGTTTCTTTGGCAATAACCAAATGTAATCCATCACAAATGCTTACCTTACCCACCTTCACCAGATGGTAATCTAACAAGATAGTTTATATTAACACTGTAGTGTGTGGTAAGGGATCTGAAGACATTTCTTTTTATATCCTCTTTGGTTATTCTAAAACTTACAGGCAGAATGACTAAGCAGAGAGAAAAGCAATCTATATAAAATTTACTGTAGGAATGGGGTCATTTTATTTTTGTCAAATAGATAGAGAATATAGCATAGAAAGCAGATGTCTTTTCATTCCTCTGGAATCTTAATGTAGTTTGTTCCTTCCACTTACTTTTTAATTTTATTTCTAATAAGAAACTGCAACTCAGGATAAGTACGATGGAGAGGTTTTTTTAAGGTGTTATTCTGCAATGCCACCTACTAGAACATGTTGCAGAATTTGACAATATACTGGACACCCAACACGGTCACAGCCACTTACTTCAACTGAATTTGGTGTAGAAATGAGGCTTCTCTGCTCAAACTTAGCAGGAAGAGTCCTGAAAAATCATTTGCATCTAAAACATAAGATTCAATATTTCTCCAATATTCACAAAAAAAAACCCCCACCTATTTACATCCTTCTTGAGTACTTGAAAATATTTATACAACAGCTTGCTTAAATGCTGGAGATGATGTATTTTTTATAATTTTTCATTTCTTATCTAGGAGTAATGTAAGAAACATGGTAAGTTGCAAATGGTCATTGAAAAATTCTTTAAAGCAGTATCAGAGCTATTTGCTTTAACTGGATCCTAAATCCTTGCAAATCACTAACAGCTGGTGACATGTAACTCTCATGGAAAACAGCAAGTTAAGTTTCCAACTCATATTCATCTGAAGATATATCTGAGAGTGGTCATGACCTGAATGGTGAGGTTCTTAAACCTTTCTTTGCAATTATCAGAAGCATTTTCAGCTTATGCAACAGGAAAGTATTTCTTCAAAGTCACACCATTAAGAAGATTTCAAAAGACTCCTTGAAATGGGACTTGACAAAATATTTCAACAGCCAAAGACAACGTAAAGTTAATCTCTTTTGCCTTTCCATTATGCAAAACATGTCCCTTATTTAGCTACTGTAAGTCACTGCTGTCAGGGAAGAAGGAAAAGGGAGACTATTTGAAATAAGTGTAGAGAAAACAATACACTAGAACAAAATCTGGGCACCTTATTAATGAAAACTTGCTCCTATCTGGCTGAATGCTGTCACCCTTAATGTCATTGTGGCTGCCTTTAAATCTACAGCTGCTGGAGTCAAAAGCAAAATTTTTACCTAGCAGCAATTAGTGATTTATAGGCAGTAACAGATTTTTTTCTTTCCCATCTGGTGATAGAAACTTTTACATGGAGCAACACCATACTGTATGTAGTAGCTGGCTACTAACTGACAAATGCTGCCATTAGAGCATCACTGCCATAATCTCCCACTTTGCTGATGTCCTTTCATTTTAAGGACACTTGGAAACTTCTTAATCAGAAAAACCCACATCAAGTGACATTTATGAATAATAGGAGACAGTTATATCCGATACTGTGAGATCTCACCCATAGTACCGTTCCTGAGATCCATCAGAAATGGACCTGCCAGAAGAATCTGAGGCCCCGAAGCACTGGGGGTGAAGTTACTGGCTGAAGTTAACTGAAGCCACACGTACTTAAAAAAGCATGAGGCAGAGCTGTAACTAACTCAAACGTGTCCTAAGCATGGTACGTACCTTTTCACTACAGCCACCTAACAGGGTAATCTTCCCTGTGAGAAATATGAGTGATATTAAAGAAGAGAAGGAAGTAGAAAAGTACTAAGCTAATGCAGGGTAGTGCCTTCACTGGGATATCACTCAGCGAAGCAATAGATCAAAATAAAACTAGGCAGTTCCATATTTTGCTGTTTCAATTTTAAAAATGTTTCATGATATCTTCTTCATAAAAAGGAATAAAACAGTAGTGTCACAGAAGCTCGCTAATTTGCCATTAAAAAAACTATTTTCCAGAAACCACAGTGCTTGGCAGGTTCAGAGGTGTGAAAGGAGAAACAAAGGTAAGAAAAAATTCATCACAGCAGTCATCAGGTTTATGTGACTTAAGAATTTTCCTCCTTGAATTATTCATCCTACTCTAGTTATTCACTCTGCTTTAATAGTTTCATACACTTTTCTTACACTGCATCTCTTTATTGGAGGGGGATCTTTTTAGCTCCAATTTGTGGTATACTTAATTATTTGATTAAAGATTACTTTGCATTAATTATTGCATATTTTTCTAGGATGATGCTAGCCTATTTGCATATCCATAGCAGAGTATGTCTCTATATACTCTCTATCCTCTTACTAGAATACAGAAATAGAACATCTATCACAAATAGCTGCACCATTTCTCTTCCTATGGAAAAGAATCCAAAGATTAATTCCTAAATGTGTTTTGCTGAATCAGCTCCAGTTAGAAGAGTGTCATGGATATGCTGGTATTCCTGTAATCCTCTCTGCTACCTTTGCTACTGATGCTCTGGGTGTAGGTCAATACACTATTGTGTTCTTTAAACATTTATCTTACATTTAATATTTTTTGTGTATGTTTCTGCCTCTGAGCTTTAACTTAGCTACCGAATTAAAATTAGTAGGGCTTTTTGCCTGGGGTTGATAGTCACCTTCAGCTCAGATATATAATGACTGTAAATCAAATGAATTGGCTGGTTTAGCCGTAGACTTTACCAATTATTATTTTTGACCAAAATCTATTGTATTGTCTGAAGGCTGAAAATGAGAGATTTGTCACATTAGCAAACAAATTACTCATGCTAATATTTTCCTTTGTAATCCAGTTACACAAGAGATAAATGAGATTTAGAAATTCACTGCATAACCAGATCCTCTCATGCAAAAAGCAATAACCTTCTTCCCTAGGCAGTACAGGACTAGCTTTCAAATTTTAATAAACACTCTAGAATGTTGTTTTGTGGGGCTTGGAGAAATAATTAAGAATGAAGGACCTTTTTACTGTTGGGCTAACTGAATAAAATATGTCAGGGACCCTAATCTTGTGCTGCGAGCAAAGTATGAGCTTCACAAAATCACTCTCTGACAAATTTGGTATTAATTGTTCCTTTTGGCAGATAGCAGAAGTACCCTTAACATCAGAATCACTGTGTGGTTCTCTATGTACTGTACAAAAACATAGTAAGCAATACACAAGGCAGTAACCTGAGTCAAGACAGATCAGCAAGATGGTAAGCAAAGCTTACACACCTATTGCTTATGCTGTGTTACTATCTGTGCACGCATAGGCAGCACGCTCCATGCTAAAAGGTAATTTATCAGAATAAGAGCACACGCAACCAAGCATAATACAAAGCAATGCTAAGCCTATTCTACATTAAAATTTTTGAATGAAAAAATACATTAATGTGTTTTAAGCCTGTCCCCTGACAATTTCATTGTGTTTCCCTAGTTCTTGTTTAGGAAAAAATAATGGATAATGGGTTTATATTTACCTTTTCCATACCACTTATGATTTTATATGCTTCTATTATATCTCCCTATGGTTATCATTTTTTTAAAGCTGAAGTGGCCTAGTCTATTTAGGCTATATGAAGGCTGTACTATACATCCGATTATACCTCTTCTCCTTTACTGTATCTTGATTAGTTCTGATGTAATCTTCTTGAGACAGGACAAACACAATGGTTTTATACATTGACATAACGATGCTCATTTCCTTTGGGAGTAATTCCCAATTATTTCATTTGTCATTTTGATTACCATATAGCATTAAATTGACATTTTCACAGAAATATCCCAAATAACTTGAGATTACGGAGAAGTAACAGCAGTTTTGAAATTGTAAAAAGGGAATCCAAAATCTCCCTCCTATGTTGCAACAATTATTTCTTTCATCAATGTTGAATGCCACCTCCTATTTTGCTGTCTACTAGAACAATGCCACGATGTACTCTTTCATACTGAGTTTTAGTTCAAGCTATTCTGAAACCTGTTGTTTTGTTTCTCTACTTCAAATTCTCTTCAGACTCTTTATGTGTTTGCTGGACAGTGCAGCTCCTAGGACAGACCTCTACAGAGCTGTCCTGACAACCTCTCACCATTGTGAAAACTGGCCATTCTTCCATTTTACTTTCCCTCCTTTACCAATTGTCCATTCACAAGAAAATTGTCCCTCTTACTTGATACAAGTTTGGTTTCTTTAAAAGTATTCAGTAAGGACCTTGTCAAAAGCTTTTGGGAAATCTAAATACAATCTATTGATTGAATTGCCATTTTCCACTCCTTCAAAGAACTCTAATAGATAGACAAGACATGACTTGCTTCTCCAAGAGCTGTACTGAATCTTCACTATTGTATGGAGCCATATGTCTACCAATTTGTCAGGCATGGAAATCAGGCTCAGTAGTTCTCCAAATCCCCCTTCAAATTCTTAAAAGTTATCAGCATCATATTTGCAATCTTCCACTCATCTAGTACCAAGGCCACCTGAAACATTAGCTGACACCTCACCATTTCAATTTCATATCTGAGATTCCTTCAGACTCTTTGGGGAATTTAATCTGGTTCAGGCAAGTTGTTTTTATTTATTGATTTGTTTCAAAAAAACCTTTTCTTATGGGACTGTAACTTGAGTTAACCCCTTGGACTTGACCTGTAAAGAAAGACCCTGGTAGTTAAAATGACAACCACTTTTTCACCACTAATAGTTATGTTCACTCAAAAAGAACTGGCCAGACCCAAGAATCCAGTGCTAAGTTAGCTAGCTGCATCATTTGTTTCAAGAACAGCTCTCAAAATTAGAAATTGCAAAGCTTTCGTAAATTACAGCTAGTAAGGGAATCAGTTGAAGATTGTTCTTCATTGTATATTGTATGCTATACCCATTTGGTTTTTGAGAAGAAAACCAATGCTCTGTCCATTTGGTTCCGTGCTAATTCTCACTGCAACATTAATCGTAATTTTCTCTTTGTCACGTACTTCTCCTTTCAGATGTCCTCCTATTATTCCTAGTTGTATCCACCTCTTACCCCCCAGCTCTCAGTCTGAGATTTATACCTTTTAAATACACATAGACAGTTCTGAGACTTCCCAGATCATTACCTAAATATATTCTGTTTCCTTCTGTGTGCATGATTCATTTCCAGTAACCACTTTCTCTTTTGGACCCAATGAGGTCTGAAGCTATGTGTTGCAGAGCAGCACAGTTGCAATTTCAAACACATTCTGCCATACTGGTCATCATAATGTGTACCCACAAGCACAAACACTCCTAAAGTATGTATGATGCGCAAGGGTTTGCTGAACCATTTCTGCTAATCCTGAGGAGTGATTTACAACTATATATTCCTATATAATAGTTGCTATTAGTAGAGACAGAAACAGACTGGAAACCATTGGCAGAATATCTCTAGCTATGCTACTGCCTTATAGGCACCAGTTTCCCTGTGGTGGCATTCCTGCGTGCTACTGTTCAAGAGCCAAGAATAACATTTGTGCACAATTTTAACAGCTGTCTGTACTTTCAGTCGTGCTCCCTCATCACTAGCATGTTTCAGCTGAGATTTCTCTGTGATCCTTCTTTCAGGCAGTCAAAATCTGATGTGTAGGCAATGTTGTACATATCTTAAAGGGAAGGCAAGAAAGGGAAAATATTTTAAAGTCCGAAAGAGGTTGCAATGTATCAAAGGAAGAAACAAGATTTTTTTTATTGCAACAAGCTGTGCATTGAGGAGTACAGGCAAAGCTTTAATACTGTATTGTATCTGTCAGCACACACTGGATTGGGGCATCTAATCAGCATGCTGCTCTTACCTACTCGTATTCACATTTCATTCTGCATTTCTCTCTAATGCATGAAAAATAGTCTTAGGCATGTTTTGATAGCAAACTGATGTAAACCTATGACAGAGCAGAAGGATTGGATGAATAATTATGCTGCTAATCCCACCTGCTGTCACACAAGAAATACATGTAAAGAAATGTATAGATATACCAGTTAATCTTAGCATCTGCTATCAGAGCAAAATTGCAATTGCTCTGGAAATGGCACAGCAGACAGCTTTGACTTACTGTCAGTACTATCCCATCATTGTCTTCTGGAGACTCAGCTCTCCAGCACCAGCACAACCTGCAGCCTGTATGTACTTGAAACTTTAGAGCAGTGGGACATTACAGCCCTCTGGGGAATGTAGCACGCTTCCCATGGTATGTTCAGATGACTCTGTAGGTCAGTGTCCGGGTGATAGAATAATAGTTTAATTTCTTGCTTTTCTTCAGTGCATCCGGAGCCCCCCGAGAATGATGTACTGGGGACAGTCAGTGCAAATGCTGAGACAGCATCTTGCTGCAGTGCAACATCACTAAGGGACCATTTCGTTGCATGTTCTTTTCCATTACAAATTTACACAATGACAACATGCCTGAAAGCAAGTAAGTGTTTACAGAAAACGTGATCTAGTCAGAATTGTATAGTTAGGGATAGGATTGTTGTGGATAAGTCATCAAAAATAGCTTTTTCCTTACATGTTACTTCAGCTTCTAGTTAATGTAATGAGTCTAGGCATTCATGTGCTCCTTTGAAACCATAGCACTCCTGGTGTTTCTATATTCCTCATGAGTTAGGTTTAGTATCTTCAGTTTCTATAATTTTCTTTTACAGTGGAGGAGGTCGTAAGTCCTTTTGCATGCGTATTTTAGTGCTGAGAGCTAAACTAACCAGCATCTAAGTATCACAGTGTGTCCTAGTTACCTAAACGAGGACCTGTCCACTGTGCCCATCTACCTTCTGACCCCGTCACTGAGGAAGGGCTTCAGAGCACCCCGATGGGGAACCAGGACATAATGGGCATTGGTGCCTGGCCTCAAGAGGTCTGACATGCTCCTGGGACCTCCACTTTGGACTTAGCCTCTGAGCCTGATGTTTAGATATCTCCGAGATGAGCAGTACATACACAAATGTAGTTATGGTTGGTTGTTCACAGTTCACTGTGTCTTTTTTACACTATGTATATCCTATACAGAGCAAAAGACAGTATCAAGCCTGAAAAACTCCTGCCAGCTAGGTGCATGAGAAACAGCACTTTGTCTCGGGCACTTTGCAAGCTTTGTCCCTGACTTACCACGAGTGTACAAAAATGAGAATAATAATTAGGCCTATTTAATGCTAATTTTTTTTCTACTGCCAAACTGATCTGATGGTTTATTCCAGCATTTTGAGCTCTCTCTCAGAATACCTACCAGAATTTGTAACAGGGATCTTAGACCTTCCTTATATCTTTACATAAGAGAATTGATAATACACAGTCCTGAAATACGATGTTAATATGTTTGCTATTCTACACAACTATTTTTAATATCACAGATTTGTGGTTTTTCAATACTTGCAACTCAGTTTTTCATATCCCTTCCGTGCTCCTGCTTGAAAATAGAGAGGGGAAAGTCACAGAATGTTAGGAAGCACCCATTTAATTTCCCTTTAAGTAAGAGAGGCTGCAGGAGGAGGAAATCAAGAAGATGTCACCCTGAAATAAGAACAAAGCCAAGTGATAGTTGCATTGTAAAAATATTAAGGAAAGTCCTTGCTTATTACAGTCAATCCCAGTCCTTTCAAATGACAAACCAGTTAAAGAATTTCTAGGTAGGCTAACTGCTTTCTCTGGTATTTTAGAAAATGGAAGAAAGCAGAAGGTAAGGCATATGTTGTGTTAAGAGAAATTTTGAGATTGAAGGTGTGATGCCACTTAGACACTGACAGCTGCAGTGGTCATAACTTAAAATGTCTTCACAAATACTAAAATCATAGAATCAAAATTCTGCTGTGGTATGGAACAGCACTGCTCAAAAAGCATACAATGTTTTGAAAGATCTCTTGGCTGTTTTACAAATTATTTTTCTCATCTGTAACTGCTGCAAATTATAAAGCTATGTTTCTACTTTCTATGTCTAGTTAACATATTTATTGTACACATAATTTTTAACACTCCACAGTGTTGTCCTGATATTACCAGGAACAAAGAATGTAAGACATTTAAAAACACAAAGGAGTCTACCTGATCTAACAGGTTTGACCATTTACATTCAATTCAGTCTTGGTACATTTTTTTTTCCTTCCTACAGTCCACTATCGATTTCATCTCTGGAAACAGACCAACCCATGTTCTGAATTCTTCACTTCAGTAGCCCTTAGAATTATCCATGTTTAACCCTTCCATTAAATAGCGCTACTTAGATTCCTTTTTACTTTTCAAATGGATAGAGTAACTGTTTTCTGCTCTATTTGCTAATGAAACTAAATCCTCTGTTTGGCCTTCGTCGTTTTGTTGGGCACTAGGCTGATGGGTTTACTGGGCTATGTTTTGAGTCTCAGTACATTCATAAAATCTCTCTGAATTTCCTGGCTACTGCATGCATCTGCTTCATTGATATTTCTATCCCAATTCTCCATACTGTTCTTCAACAGCTTTCTGGATGATCTTTTCAATTAGAGCATAGTCTTGAGATTTTATTTTCCCAAGAAGAATTATGTAACGTTTATACTGAGTCATATTTGCCATCTGCTGATCCAACCACATAAACAATCAAAATTCTTTAAAACCTGAATTTTCCTTAGTATCTGCTTCTAATCTAATTTTTCACAAATGCACAGGCTTATGCACATAACCTTGCCGTACGATTAGCTCTTCACAGAATACTGGCACCTCCTCAGCGGCTCTCAGCAAACTTGAAGAAATCTACTCATGCAGAGGATACATGTGAGAAAGTATTTATCAAGCAATGCATGTGATTGCATACAAAATCAAATGCAAGGCAGAAATAAAGGGAAATTATAGATGCTTTAACAGAGGACATCAAGAAGCTTCAGAATGCAGGGGTGTTCTTAGTATATGGCTAACTTCTTTGGAACTAGTTCACGCTCAAGTAGCTGGTAACAAGATACATAACTTTTTACTCCAGCTTTAAATTAACATTTTCCACTGTGACTCTGCTGTGACTACGGACTTAAACTATAAATCCTAATTCATGTGATTATACATTTCTTTATTTAAACTATAATGAAACACTAGTGATCACAGAATCAGACCTTAAAATTGCTATTTATATCAGACTTTTTCAATCAGAAAGGCCATAGTTATAGAGTCTCTCCACCTAATAATTTTATGCCAGTGCTCAATTCCGTGTCCTGCTGACAACATTGAAGAAGACATCATTTCACATTCTGAAAATGCCAAACTATGTAAATTATATTTTCTACCAAAAAAAAAAGATACTGTTTTGTTGCTGTGGACAAGTATATTGGAACAAGAGGTCTCCATGATGATAATTTTTTTCCTTTGTAAGAGAAAATCTGACCCCAGAAAGAAATGTCTATTGATTTTTAAGATTAAAATTGTTTAATTAGCTAATAAAAATATGAAAACACCTGTAAAACTGTAACTGACAGGGACTAAAACCAGTCATTTGTGAAATCAACAACGATCTTTCAGTTGACTTGCATGTACCATAGGTCTGGAATAATTAACACTCTCTCTGAAAACGTAACATTAAAATCCTGCCTGCCACAATGTTATTTTGCCATGGCTGTGCTTCAGGTCTTGTGAGCACAGTTCATGGGAGAATGCCACTGATCTCAGTGGGGGAGCGGTAAGGGTTCTTAACTTATTTGCCTGTTGTACCTACGGTTCCACCTACGCAAATTACTAAACTAAAACAGGAACAAGGGGCTGTAATTTGGCTCTTCAGGTATTCACAGTATCAAATGGTGCATTAAACAAGGATGTGCCTATGAGTTGGCCATCACTGAGTATAGCTTGCAACAACCTGAAAGCCATAAAGAATGATTAATTTTCATACCCAGAAAAGTCATACAATTCAAAAGGTTACACGTTTGAAACCTGTAGCAGAACCAGGAGTATCAGAACAAGCGATGACTGGATCTGACACCAAATATATTGTTCTACCGCTCAACCTTTGAAACACTAAAAAGGCACGATCCTGGCGTACGATGGGCGTGAGCAGTCCCATCTGCCCGATTCGCCGAGCCAGCAACTCAGTTTCGCTCCTGACCTCAGCGGGCCCCGGATTTTCCTTTCTGTCGACATCGGTTTGCTCCACGAGGCAGGCTCGTCTCTGTGCCGGAGCGTCCTGCCACCTCCCGGGGATGGGGTTAAACCCCTGCTCGGGGGATCTCCTCACATACACACACATAACGCCGCGGTCCCCTCAACCCCACCCCACCCGCTGCTAATTCGCCTCAGGGCGGGTGTGGCCTCAGCACCCACCTCCGACCTGCCGGCGCCCCTCAGGAACCCGCCCTCCGCGGGGCAGCGCAGCCTCGCCCCTTGCCGCACCCAGGGGCGCGCGCGGCCTCCTCAGCGGCGGCAGGGATTCACCCCCCC
>VYXH01000461.1:460403-489460 GCA_013397275.1 Burhinus bistriatus | reverse complement strand
GGCAGGCATGGAGGCTGGCCAGGACGAGACGCAGCAGCCTTGAGTGTGGGCGAGTGATCCCCACCGCCCAGGGCCCCTGTGACAGGGCAGGGGAGCAGAGGAGGGGTTGCTGAGCAGCAGGGCCAGCACAGGGACATCGGTCCTGTTCTTCACCTCATCAATAGCGCTATTCACTTTTGGCTTTGCATCTCGCTCTGAAGGATAAATCACTTGCTAACTGTACAGTAAAACAAATCCTAGAATGTGTCCTCTATCTTTGAAACACTGTGAGGGGTTAAGCGTGTGCATGAAAACGCTGGATTCCTGCTGTTTGCCTTACTTTCATTTGGATGGAGGAACATGGTATCTTCGTCCTACGAGTACACATGCTGCATTCCATGATAGAAGAATCAAGCTTGAGGACTGTATTAAAATAATGCATTAGGTTAGTTCTCTTTTACTGCTGACTTTGCAATGAAGACAGCCATTTCCAAGGTAACTCATACAGGGTTGAGTCCATGTACCATTAGCCACTGGTGTCTTCCAGCAGCAGCTCCAATGAATATTAAAGATTTTGCCCTATTTCATCCACCTGCATTCTAAGAGTTTAGGAAGAGTGCAGGTATTGCAATGGCACTTAACTATAAAAAAAGCCTTCAACTATTTCCAAAGAGATCCCATAGAAACAGGAATTTTAAGTGCCCAGCACTTTTCACAATCTGACCTTTTGTCGTCAAGGTTAGTTTTAGTGACACAATGTGACAGGCTGCTTTGTGGAGGGCTATGACCAACAGATTTTTTTATTCATATTCATTAATGACTGTAACAGCATCAGTGCCACTGTATACTCTTCCAAACCTTCCTGCCCTCTGTTAGCACCCTTGCGCCACTGATAGACACGCACCTTCAAATCACAGGGTCTAAATGAGCATGTAAGTCCTTAAATGACTGGCACCTGAGAGTCTGAAAGATGTTCTGCGTTATTCAGATGAGGTCTTAGAAAATAAAAGCAAGAGAGACCAGGCTAAAAAGAACCTGCAGCTTTTACAAATGGCTAATTCTGTTTTTATAAATATTTTCCTCTCCTGCTGTTGTTTAGGGAGCTGACTGCTGTACTCCAACCCTGTGATATTCCATTTCTATGATACTTGGAACTCTTCAGGCCAAAAATTGCTGTGAAACATCCTGCCAAGACGATGGTTCATTTTTTTGCCAGTGCTTCCTTAATGCATGCAGGAATCCTCACTTGCAATATAAGAAAGCAGCAGGGAAAAGCAGCATTTATTTAGCTTAATTTAGGAAATGATTCAGTTTATTTACGAACCTCATCTTTCTGCTGTTTTTAACTCTTGTTGGAAATGCCACTGCCAATCAAAAGCGGTGGAGTTCCGTACCTGTTTGGTATCCTGTTATTTTCCTTTTAGGATCTTGGTCTGGAAGGTGGCGGAAGCCAGGCCGGGCTCAGGCTCCTGATTTATCTAGAAGTCGTGCTCTCAACAGAATGCAGAAGTGGTCAGATAATAGAGAGGAACGAACTCGTAATTTGAAGCAGTGAAAGGTTCCATCCCAAGAAGCTGTGAAACCTGAATCGGGCTGTTGTTGAGGCTATCGCTGGCAGACTGGCAGAGCGAGATCTAAATGTTTGACCTTGGAGCTGGACATGCCTCCCTGAGGGCGCCGAGTCTGTGTGACTGCTCTGTATTGTGCTCCAGGCAAACCCGCGCCAGATGAGCCAGCTCCAGTGCCCACGGTGCTCAAATATTAATCTGGTAGCAACAGGGTCTGGTTTCCTCATCTGCAGGCTGTACTAATAAAAACAGGAACCAAACAAAAGATAAATTGGGCTGCGACTGTCTTGTTTTGTGAAAGCTTCTCAGAGCCTGAAGCACGGCCATTACTCAGGTTGTGAATTTGCTTCCTCCTTTTCTTTCTCTAAAGGACTGCTCTCGCTAGCAGTAGCAAATGATTACGTTAATTATGTGTAAGGTAAAAGATGCAATGAAATGCTGCCCCTCCCTGTATCTGGACTGCGAAGTTCTGTTCTCCTTCTCCCTCACTGGCCATCTCACCAGTGGATCCAAATTTTCAAGGAGAGGAAGGGCCTAAAAGCACAAGATCCTCCTCCTAACGCAGCAGCTTCTTGCTGGTCCTCAGCTATGCATCACGCTGAGGAAGCCGGGAGAATTCAGTACGATTACTGCCACGACCTCCTGTCTATTTAACTATGAATTACTGGAGCTTATTAATTTCTACAAATTCACTTGGTTGCTAACATGCACAGGCAGAGGAAATGCAGGTTTTAGTTAAGATAAAGGATTTTTGTTAAGTACAACGTTTTCCTTGCTCAGCAGTTAGTTTCCGAACAGTTGCCCAGTGGTATTTATTGTTCTGGGAAACATGTTTGTGATGATAAACTTTGTACTCGCAATGGCCAAAGTATGAAATAACTTAATGCTCACTCCACAGTAGGTTATTAATAATTTCTTAGCTCACTAGAACTACTTAGTCCTGAGATACTAATTAATTTACCTCTGCTTATGCTGGTCAGCTTGACAATTCTGTATCTCTGTTTGACTAAAGAAAAATATTTAAATCTGTTTCAGATGAGAAGTCTCAGAGAAGCAATGTTTGGGTGGCAATCACTCAGACTAATGGTCATTTATTTAAAAACAATTGTTTCCACTGTAGCTAAAATTATGAAAACAAATCTTGCTGCCTAGCATTGTATAAACATTTTACAAAATGTACATTTTGGGACAAATTTGAGTCCAGCTGTGCGCCTTTTATCTTTACATTTTTAGGTTGCTCTCCGCCTCCACTCCCCCCATACAGCCACAGTTAGCTGGAAGCCAGAATTTCTTCTGCAAACGCCCGAGCTCTAAGAACACAAACTTGTTTAAGCTGAGACCATATTTGGAAGAGATCTGGGTCAAGAAAAATAATCAAAGGGAAGTGCATTCCTGGAGCATCACGTGAGGAGGCCAGAACGCGCAGACAGGGCCCAGCGCTCACGCTCGGGTACAGCGAGGGGGCCGCGCACAACCTTCACGCGTAACTCACTGTGAGTAGGCTTGTGGCAAGGGCTGGTTTTACACCAGTGTTTACTCTGAGAAGAAACTCATCAGCCTATTTAAGGGCATTCAGGCAAATTTAGAAAAGGATCTCTTAATAGACATCTTCAAAGACTTTCTTAATAGAAGTGTTCAGCAACACACCATCCATAGTATGTGTCTATGGCAGAAAAACTAATTCTGGCGAGCTACGCAGGCTCCATTCTCACAGATACATGTACCTGCCTCTCTAACCCTGTTACTAGTTTTGCTGAAGTAACAGCCATTTATTACAAATGTAAACACGTCTGAAGGACTGAAATACCAAAGTGCATTCTCTCTCCCCGAGACTCTGGCATTCTTTTACTTATTATTTTAGGAAGATCCCAAACCAAGCCTTTAGTGTTTGTTTTATATTGGGCTATTATATTGGGCTATTACAATTGCAGAATTTCAGCAAAGCTTTGCTTAGAGATCTTTATTTTTTTTGTCTTCCACTTGAAAGACTTGTGTGAGTAAAGCTCCTACAGATGGCACTTTGAGCCTCAGAATCTTTTATTCAATTAGCAGCCAAATGCACATTAAATAAACTACAATGCATTAATTGTACAAGTAAAATCTCAAGCAGCCAGGACAGGGGACAGCTACAGAATATGCCGTGCTGTCATCTACACTCATTACATTTTGGTTACAACTTTTACAGCATAAAGACTAACATGTGAGGTAGGCCTTGACCTGCCTAGTTAACGCAATGAGGGTGGCAACGATGTGCAATACAGTTAGGGTAGTACAGAATTCTGAACAGTGACTGCACACATTTTTCATCTTGCTGTGAATGATTTTTTTTTCCTCACCTGGAACATTGGATTTAGTCCTCATCTCCCGTTTTCCTGGCTAGGACAAAGAGTAAAACCTCTGCCCATTTGCCCACTCGTGCATACAGAGAGCAGCTTGATGTGGACCTGCTGGGGCCAGGACCTCAGGCTGTGGTGGAGGTTGCCAGGGAAAACAGCAGCACAGGCTTCCCCCTCTCTGCATCCAGCCACTCCTGGTGTTCACCATCTCTGGTTCCCGATTCACAGTTCTCTCCTACTTCACTGCCACCTAAAAGTGCCAGTGTCCTGTTCCCTGAGAACACCAACACCCCCAGAGCATCACCCCTCACCACCACATGACGACAGCACTGCATTACTGCAAAACGCAAGGAAAAATTTGTTCATGATCCAGTATCAAATACTTGTATCCCTTATCCACCCAAAACACCACTCTTTACTTAAGCACTGAAAGCACAAGGCCACCTAGAAAGTTGGTAGCATATCACCTTGGATGGATAACAAAACAAGCTCTGCTTATGTGTATTAAAAAAAAAAAAAATAATAAAAAAAAAGAAATACAGCATCCCTGTGCTCTTCCAACAACTGGTGACAGGAATCCGTCCAGGGCAGATTCCCTGGAAAGCAGCCAAACTGTGATGTTTATAAAGATCTTGTCTATATCCATGGACACACTTGGAAGCACTAAATACAACATTTTTCATTACTTAATTGTGTCTTCTCCCAACTTTTATTCTCATCTCGTTTCCACTCTTTTTTCCTTGTGTATTTGTTAATTTGAGAGTTTCTCCTCCTGTTTTCATGCATCCAAACACCTTCACTGCAACTTTCTTAACTGAGTCTGAGCTGCATCTCATTGCATTTCTAGCAGAAAAACACAAGCACTAGTTACTGTACACATCACCCTACTCCAAAAAGGACGAGGTTAACTGTCACAGGAAAAAACCGCAGAAGCAATGTAAGTGCAGAAAACAGATGAGCTATTCAAAAAGACAGTTTCTGAAAAATATACATTGAAATTATTTTTATTTTTACTGGAATTTAAAAAACATAGGAATATTGACATTGCATTTAAAAACCCCAGGAAGTTAGAGATTATACATTGTTGCATTTCTGAAATCCAACAGTGCAAAGCTGGAAATCACAAAAATGTCTCCGTCATGCCTTTTTTAGGAGATACCAAGATATATATGAACATTTTGAAACAAGGTTTTTAAACAAGTGTCTGACTGTCCAAACTTGAAAGTGCTCTTCATTAAATACACCAAAATCTGTCACTCTTCTGGGGGGACACCGTCAAAAGTTAGACAATTCAACAAACAAGTTGTATGAAACACATCAAAACCCAGTACTTAACAGAAGGAAACGTGAATTATTTAAAGGCAACCACAGGGCTTTAGTTTGAGATGTCTGTTTTAAATTTTGAGAAGTGTTACTGTGTGTTCTGCTTCTCTTTGTTCACTCAGTGTATTAATATTGGGGAGTATTGGTTGTTCTTATCCTAAATGTATACTGTTAAGTTGGTGTAATCATTTCTTTCCTTTCCTGTATTGCAAATAAGGTACACTGACATCAGAGTAACAGACAGTTGTATGCAAACAGAAATAGTCATTTAAATTACCTGAAGTTCAGAAATAGAAGTTGTGAATTTATACAGCCATGATGCAGGTTGTATGATTTGTCTTCACCAGGGTTAAAGCAGTATATACACAGCTGGTTTAAAATGACACATTTCTTCTCAATGTGTCAGGTAAGAAAAGCTTTCTACAAAAGTCCTTTCGAAAGTCATCATCTTGAAAGTCTTGCAGCTGCTAGAATGAGACGACTCAAATTGCTACCGCTTAGGCTCCAGATAAGTAGACAGCAAAGTTAAATCCTTAAGGGTAGTAAGTGTCCGTCGTGAATACTAATGGTTACGGGGATGAGACCTCAAAAAGAAAGATCTTGCCTGTCCCAGTAGCTTATTGACTGCAATGATAGTCAATATTTGTGGAATTCACTCATAAATATCATTATTCATTTTTACTTAAAGCCATATCCTAACAGTAATAAAGACGGCAACCCTGGGGGGGGGCGGAAATTACATTAAACGTATATATAAGAACACTATAAAAAAGTGACAAAGTCGTATTTTATTACAAAACAGGTTTGTCTTTTNTGTGGGTTTTTGGGTTTAGGTTTTTTTTTTTTTTTTTTTTTTCTTCTGAGTTTCTCTTTAAACTAAACAGGCTTTCATTCTTATGTCAGAGAATGAGGAAAAAAAAATCAAATCTGAAAATTCTGATGTTTAGAAAAAAAACAGGAAAACTATTTTCATTCTACAAAACATTCCACTTTACAAAAACCCTAAAGAGTTATTCTATTACCTGGATGATAAAGACAAAATGGGACGTGAAAAGGCTAAGAAGATCTTAAAACCAGACCTCAAGTATTTCTGGATAAAATTCTCTACTCTGATCACTGCAAGACTCTCTGACTTTAGGGGGAAATTTGTACATGGAACGAAAGTGTGTGGAGCCAGCCAGAGAGATGCTATGGATCAGCAGAAAATCCTACCTTTATTTGGGTGTTTTATCATTTTTCCAGTATAAATTGATATGGCGTGAACCACCCCCGCACTGTGAAGCAGGTACATTCTAACAATTTCCAACACAAATCCCAACATTGTTTAATTTACTTAACAGTATAGTCTGTCAGGAAAATTAAAATATATTTTATTTTATATTCTTTATGATGAAAAGTATATAAACTGCAGTTTTAAATTAAATCATGCTCTGCCAAAACTGGTCTGCTTTAAGACTGATAACTGTAGTGGAGAGAATTAAGATGTTTCAGCAAGTATCAATTTTCTGTTAAAAAATGTCCGCAAGACAAAATAAAAAAATTCTTAATTTACAATAAGCAGTGTAAACAGCAAAAACAACAGAAGCCACAAAGTTTCACGCACCAGCCACTGGCAGACAGATAACTCCAAATACTCATAGAACTTTGTATCTTCCTTTGTTGGTTGGTTGGTATGAATTTTGCTGCAAATAAAGGAGAGAATAATCACAGTTAGAAGTGAAAATGGATAAATGAATTGCAATAAAACTCCACTAACAATAAATCCACATTACACATGAATAAGCAGTTCCTTAGCAATCTCCTTCCTTTGGAAAACATTTTTATGGGGAAGTCAACAATTTTGAAAAAGAAACTAAACCATCAATAATGGCTTAGCAGGACGGGACCAGTGGAATTGACTGCTGATTTGAAAGGCTACTTAAGAGAAAAAGCCAAACAAAGAGACTGTCAAGTCTAATGCGGTATCACCAAAGGTTATTCTAGAGAACTCAAAATAGTATTTCTCAAGACAATATCCTATTTGAAAGCAAAGTATGTTGAACACAGCTGATTATTAGCTGGGTATGCTGTAAAGCTACGGCAAAACAAACCTCTCAACACATATAAAGTATTAAAATGAGGGGAATAATTCTCCTCCCCCCTGCCTGATGGTGCTGAAATTAGGAAATTTATTTGGACCTAACTCTTGAAGGGGTCTTCAGTCAAAAAGCTCTGTTAATGCGTTATCTCCATCTGCTGGCTGGATAACAGCCGTATGTCTGGCTCATTGAACACAGTAATATATTTTCTAGGCTGTTCACAATGAAACAGTGTTTTTGAGATCTATAGTCTCCAGTCCCCAATACTAATAAAAATGTATACCCGTGTCAACATTTGTAGAAATCAATTTCATACAGCGTAAATTAAGGCACTTTCCCTCTGCATTCTGGATATTTCACTCACCAATCTGATCAGCTCCTCTTTTATAAGTCGTGTGATTTCCGCCTTTGCTTTCTGTACAGCCAGTTCATTGGCACCTGAAGACAAAAAAATATTACCGTCTTAAACACTTTCTGTATGTCAAGCCTACAGAATAAACATTGCTGGCTATTTTCAGAAACACTGCAAAACTTGCTGAATTTCCTATTTGCTGAAGAAAGCTCTAGTATTGTACAGACTGCCACAGCTAGCCTGTATTCTGTTTTAAGAAAGATACTTAAAACAGACAGTCATAAATTACACTATTCAAAAATACCTGAGATTAGAGGTTTCTTCAACTATTATGAGATTTGTAAAGTTTTTGTTGTAGTAGTTGATGTAATTTCTTATACCTTTAACAGCTAGAACTCAAGACAATTCCATTTTCTTCCTTATTTCACACTGGCACAGAAATCTTTGTGCTTATTCCGATTTCCCCCCCCCTCCTTTTTCCCTCTCCTTCAAACTGATTCCATACGTGTTTGCTGTTGTTCTGTGGCAGGTCAGTCTTCTCAGGAGAAGCATCTCTGTGATTCCCATGGATCATTTGACAAAGCGTATTAAGATAAATGATTGTTTCTTTAGTAATTATATTAATTTGCAAAGTAACTACAATGGGTCTGTAACTGAGCATGCAGACACTATGACTACAGAGATTCCATGTCTAATTACAAAACTAGAGTTATATCTTTCATTGAAACATTTAGAAAAAGAATACGTACTTTCTATAGCCAAATAAATCTTTCGTTCTCCTTCCTTGGGTTCTTTGCCTGGAGGGAAGTAAGTTCCTCTGATTGTAATAGCAGCTTCAGAATATTCACTGATTCTCTGCAGCGCTTCTTTGGAGGTAACTTTCCATCTGGCAGTCTGCAAGGTAAAGCATACGGGAGGATCAAGGAGCAGAAAGGCATCACACAAAATGACAATCTAAAGGCCAGTTGACATTTTAGACAAAGAAGAAGAACACTGCACTGTGAAAATCGCTCATGGCATTCTACTTTAAAAAACGTAGATTGGCATTTTAGCCTGTTATTTTTATGCAAGTTTATTTTAAAAAAATCTGCCTCTTGCGCCAGCAAGACAAAGTTATGGAAGAGGGAGAAAAGAGAATGGATGCATAGTACTATTGAAGCAAGAACTCTAAAGACCTTCCATTTTGCTACACTGGAAGTTTAAAACTTGTAATTTTCTCTTGTGATTTTCTGAAGCAGTATTCAAATAGTTTATTTAGCACTTTTTGTACAGGAATAGACTTTAAGGGCAAATGTATACTGTTAATGCCTGCAAGTACTTCCCATTGACAAAATAAATGCTATTTATTTCTACACAGTTCATTGGTTAAAGACAAAAATAAGTAAACCTTAAAATCTCCCAAAATAAAGCCTAAGGAATAAATACTGCCAGCTGTTTTTCAGAACCCTGTAAAAACTCTCCCAAATCTCTACAACAGCCTCAAAAATAGTTCATTACGACAAACGCATCCCATTAATTTAGACAACGAAATTACTAGAAAGTGTCTAGTAGATTGTAGTAAGCTACTTGTGGAGTGAGACAATTTTTTTGTCATGGTGAGCTCTGGCATTCAAAGTTAGAGGACTTAGGACAAGACTGGAGAAGCTCACGCTGCCTTGGCGTGAAGACAAAGCTATTTCTGACAGCAAGAACAATCCCCTCCAGTCCCCGTTTGGTTTCTCAGCTCTGGTAAGGTGAGCAAACATACCATCTATACTACCTTAAACCACTGCTTTTCCAGAAGCCAACTTTGGAATACAGCCTCTGAAGACAAGTTGTATGTCCCTGGATCAAAACTCTGCCTGTTACAGATTGTCTCTACAGGAGGTGCCATATCAGCATTAATCTGACTCTCAGAAATGACTGGACCCCTAATGAGGAAGGCTACCCTAGGCCTATCTTACATGGGACGGTAGCGAATGGTAGTGTAGTACTTCTATAAAAATATACAAAATATTGAAAATATACAAAAAAATACAAAATATTGAAGAACAAAAAGAAGACCAGGAGAGAGCTAATTTTGCTACTGCAGCTCTACAATTTATTTATTTGCAGACACATATGCACAGAAGAGAACAGTTACCTGTCGGGCCACTATGAGCAGGCAATGCTTTGTACCTAGCAAGCACATCCCTAAAGGGTTAGAAGGATCCTTAGCAAAATTACAAAATCTAGAATGTGCTCTATGAATGAGAAACCGCTTAGGATAAGAATTAAGAGGATTTCTGAGAGGGAAGGGTAACGAGCTAGTAACACAACAACTTGATAAAGTAAGGCAAACCTGGGGAGAACCTCAAAGATAAATACCAGGAATTTGTGCTTGATACTGTGGAATATAAACCCTCAGAATAACAGATGAGGTAGACTAGAGCAGCAATAACTCTGAATGGCAAAAACACTCAGGTAATAAAAAAAAGCAAAGAGCAGTATCAGTCATAGTAGTATGGCCTTTGAAATAAAATGCCACACAGTGTCAATGATTTGATATGAGAGAAGTCAGTGGCAGAGGGTGAAACGACTTTTGTATGATAAGGAATTCTTGCTTTTCTGATAGCCTCTGGAATATGTCCAAAGCATTGTGTACCTATAAGCTGAGAAGTAATCACAGATAATGTAGTAATTTCAATCAGGTATGATAAGAAATAGAGACAAAATATTTTATTGATATAGTCGTAGCCTAACCTACGAAGGTAGCCTTTGTTAAATAATGGTCATTTACACTTGATTATAGCAAAATGGTTACTTGCCTGTGGGAAGTCATTGATCTCTAATTCTTCTTCGTATCTCTTAAAGGATTCATTTTGTCCTCCATCTTGTTTCTCTTCCTCCTGCTTCTCTATGGGTACATAATTGAGCTTAGCATTGATTTTCTCAGCCAGTTGCTCTGCAATGGTCTTGGCAGATACAGTAGGAGCTTGAATTGTGCCTCCTCTCAGGATAGCATTTGTAGCCTGCTGCATCACATCCTGTAAAAAAATAGGGCCGTGCTGAGAAAAAGGCCACCAAAAGAAGTCCTATATAAACCAACAAGGGTTTCATTAAAGCTTTCTATTAATGTAATTGTCCACTTAACAAATACATTCTCCAAACTTCTCTTCTTTTCTTCCTCTCAATAGCTGCCCTCACACCTGCATAGAAAAGATCTTCTTGGTCTTTTGTATTCAGCTCAAAATACCTTTGCACATTCCAGACCACATTAACCTAAATCTAAATGGATTGTGTATCACATGCTTCAGCAGAGAAAGATGTCCTGCAACTCTGTTAAAGCTGACAAAACCTAATTGTGTAATTTTATCAGTAATGAATTAACTCTTTGCGAGGGCAGACAAAGCATTTCCAGTTCTGTATTAAATCTGATTATCATATTAGCTCAATTACAAATCCTACAACTTGTAACTGCAGCACAAATGAGCTAAATAATGCAGTATGTTATTAGTGTGCAGAAACACAAGATGCAGCCACAGAACACAGAACTGAACAACCTTTATTTAAAAAAAAAAGAAAAAGAAAAAAAATTGCTTTGTAAAGAGCCTGACCTTAAAGTGGAAGGGGACCAATACTTGTGCCTCTGCTCCAAGATTCTTCTGGGCATTGATTCTCAAAGCCAATCTTTTAGCAATTTCCAATTTTTCTGCATTCCCAGCTGACGGTGTAGGAGCATTTGATGTTCCTGGTGCTGCCATGTCTTTTACTCTTTTCTTTGAATTGAACATGCTTTCAATCTGTTCATCGATCTAAAGAAAAGCACAATTATTAGATCACTGCATTTACCATTAGATAATCTTAGCATCCTAAAGGAAGAAAACACTAAGGTGCGTTTAGTTTATATGCTTTTAAAGAAATAAATCTTATGTAAATGGTAGAGGCCTGCCCAGAACTACAACTCCGCAAAAGGAACAGATGATCTAATAATCAGGAAAAAGTTTGAACATAGTGTTTACTTTCAAGGTCACAAAGGGAGTCTAATAAACATTAAGAAAAGAATCTAATAAGGATTTAGAAATAGAAAATGCTACTATGAATTTCTTTAAAACACTGCAAGTAAGAAAATGTTGGTAATTGAGGGCAATCATTCTATTTAATTTATGCAAGATTAATATTACAAAGAAAAGAATTTCTGTGACATCTACGTAACTACATATATTAAGTATAAAATACCAGTAAATCAGGAAGAAACGTTCAAGATCTTCATAGATCTTGATCTTCATAGCTCTATATGTTTTATATTCAAGAATACTCATGGAATTTAACTAATTAAGTCAGTAGCATAGGACATGGACTAACAAAAATCCATGCATGCTGCAACGCGTTATGTAACCTACTGGGGAAAAAACAAATATACTGGAAATCCTGAAGCAACTTAAATTTTATTTTCAGGTGCTTACATCAACAGCTGTGTCTTCATCATCTGAATCTTGCAAGCCAAGAGCTGCTTTTTGTAGCTTCTTTCTTTCATTAGCCAAAGCCTGTTCTGTTTCATCAAATTTAAAACCTTTGCCAGAGAATCCACTGCTTTTTTTAATCAACTTTCCCTCCTGAAAAAAAAAACCACATGTATTTTCATACTTAGAAATTTTAAATCCCAAGTCCAACAGTCATAAGATAACTGTAAAATTATACAAATAATTTTGAAGTTATTTATTTTAAAAAAACAAATCCTAGCACTTTTAGAAAGCTCTTCAAATTTAAAAACTGCGTTTTACAATGAAGTGTGATAAAAAAAGCTGTGTTAATTCAGCAGACAGAAACAATACACAATTGGGATTTTCTGTAAGTATACATTTTAAATGCTTTTCAAATGCAGAAAAAAAAACCCCAAAACCAAAAAACAATCATCCAGTTTTTATATCAGAAAAACTCTGAAGTCACTCTTCTCAGCATGAGCAAAATCCTCTGATGGTGAGAGCTCTAGAAATAATAATACAAATTCTGTGAAAGGACTTCATTATCTTTTATGGGAATTTTGATAAAAGCCAAAGTGCCCCTTATACAGTAGGCATTTCTCTATCGCATACCAGATGACAATATTTAAATTCTCAAGAACAGTCCTGTAAATGACATTCGAGATCCCAATCTTGAAAACACTGACACACTTAGACCTAAGCATACATACGTGTTCTCAAGGAAGTCAGTGAGATGACTCATGTTTGTATACTGTACAATTGGACCCACGTGCATGTGCATTAAACCCAGACCAAAGCCTACTACAGAAGAAAGAATTACTCACAGCCTTCTGTTGGTCTTTGAAGTCAGCCCAGAGCTTCTCCAAATCAGTAGGAATTGGATTCCCGGACAGTTCCAAAGCCTTAATGATATCACCAGCATACCGTGCCTGGTCCTCAGTAATGAATGTATATGCATACCCCTGGTCAAAATTAATTTAAAAGATAATAAAGAAAAATCTCTAAAGACGCTTTATCTCTAAATTTACTGAAGTACCCTCGCACAGATGCTGTTGTTCTGGTCAATAAAAGTAACCATGATATTAATGCATAAACTTTTTTTTAGTGGGAACGTAGAATGAATGATGTGATTTCCCAGGAAGCTCATATAGAGGTAATCAACCACAGATGGTAGAAACTGAAGTCTTTCTTTTCAATCTTGTCATGCTTAAAAGTTTGGAAAATAAAATCTTATAAATCTTAGTAGAGCACATTTCCAACAGTGAAAAACACCCAAACTTTCAGCCACAAATGGGATTTAAAAGAGCATTCATACATCAGAAGAACATGTAAGTTCCAACTTCCATAGTGCTAAAATTCAGAATATATTTTACGCATGACCACTAAAAATCCTTAGATGCACTCTAAAGGAAAACCCTCTTCCCACCAATAATGTAAACTACTCCCTCTGTAGCTATCCCTTGGGAGCACCTTGATCAAGTAATAAATAAGGAAAAGTTTTCTGTAATAACCAAACCAGGCAATTAATTATACATACTTTATTGCCGGCTCGTCCAGTTCGGCCTGCTCGGTGCACATAATCTTCATAATGGTTGGGACAGCTATAATTGACCACCAGCATCAATTGTTTTACATCCAGGCCCCTGGCTGCTACAGATGTGGCCACCAGAAGTTTGCAAATTCCATTCTTGAAATCATTAATTATGCTGTCCCTGTCATACTGATCAATACCTGCAAGAAACCAGACAAAATAGTTATAAAGCTGTGCTTTGAGCCAAAAGAAGTTGTATCCAGCTCGAAACAGCCTCCAGCTTCAAACAACCAAAAGTCTTAAGTCACACTTTTACAAGGAAAATACATTAGCCAGAATAATAAATCTCTTAGTGTATTACCCGGAATAACAACACTTTTACTTTTTCCACTACAAAAAGATGTTTTCCCATACCAAGACCCTCAAAAGTTTCTTTAATATGATTTTCTATTTGACATCTTATATTCAATTGAGACCTCATCTGGAGGCTTTGTCTCTAAAGGCAACAGAAATCTTGGCATAACAAGAATATTTTTCTCTCTTCCATTGTTGCACTAAATGAACAGTGGTATTTTAATTATTGGTTACTGTGTATTTAAGAGCATTACATATAGAAAGTTTTAAAATACTCTGGGATGGACAATATTCTAAAGAGATTTCCTTCTCTCACTACTAAACTACTTCCGTTATATTACTACTTGATGGCAGAAAAGTGAAACAACAGCTGCTATTGTTGTGGAATCTCAAATAAAATATCATGTAATACTCCCCCAATGGCATTCACTACTCTACAATAGCAAGTAGTTAGTAATATTCCCTGAGAGGTGTTAACTCTCCGTCACAAGCCTGTTGCACAGAGACAAGATTTGGTCTGATAACATCTCACAGCGAACAATAAAGAGCAATTACGGAAAACTATCATGTCTAGTTCAAATTAAGAGACAAGTATCTCTCCCAATTATAAAGCAAAACTTGCTTAGGAAGAAGTTATAATTGGTACTATACAGGAACTAAGTAACTTCTCTTTAGAACTACTGAATACCAATACTCTAGTCTGGAGTTGTTAATAAAACTCCTTAAGATTGCAGATTACCTCCATGAAGAGACAAGCACGGATAAGAGGCTCTCATTAAATCTTTCAACAACCCATCGGCATGTTCTTGTTTATCTACAAATATGATAACCGATCCTTTCTCCTGATAGTGTCCCAGTAGCTCCAGTAACTTCAAAAACTTGTTCTCCTCTTCTATGACAATCTGGAAAAAGACATATAAAAGCAAAGTAGGAAGAGTATAAATGGTATCTTAAGTCATTAAACACATTCAGGGTGCATAAAAAATAAAAATCAGGAACAGGAGATGACTTTTTCAGGCTGCTTCCACAGCTAGTGGCAAAACTGCTGTTCAGCTTAGTGGTACAAAACCAAGTTAAAAAAGAAAAGTGATCACATTGCATTTGCAAATTAGGGTGTTAGTTTACTCTGAGTTCATGTTTAATAAGGTCAATAAACTTCTAAAAATAAAAGCTCTACAGGTATACTGGCTTCTATTCAATATTGCCAGAAATAATCTTTTGCAAGCAAATGAGAATATAAGCGAGGCAGATGCGCGATACTCACAACATGTTGCTCCACATCAGAACAGACAACGCTTCTGCCTCCGACCTGCACTTCTATAGGTTTACTTAAGATTCTCCGAGCTAGTGCCTCCATAGCTCTGGGAAAAGTAGCAGAGAACATGACAGTCTGACGATCAGGCCTGACGTTGTCTACAATGCGCATAACCTGGTTTAAGAGAACATTCCCTGTTAATACCCAAGTGCTGTAACTGAACTTCACACACATACAGAGCTGTCGTCTTTAAAGTTAGGCGGTATCTGCACTACACAGACTACAAAACATTTCTTTACAGATTTCCTCCTGGGACCTAAGTGCTGGCATTAGAAGACAGGCAAAACTCCCTGGATTCGAAAGGAAGCTGAGTGGCAATATGCAACTCGACAACAGCCCATCAGAAATCTTAAAAGACATGCAGCAGAAACCCTACAGCTCAAGAGAGAAAATAAAGGAATTTTCCTAGTTTTGGAGGGCAATATAGCCTGATGACAACTGAAAGAGTCGTGGATGTCCAAAGCTGCCAGTAAGTAATTTGTCACCAACATTTCCAACATTATGTTCCTGTCTCCTGCACGACATTGCCAGGAGACATCAAAGACTTTACGAGCAGGCTACAACTACTAGTGACACCTGCGTCAAGGGATTACATAGGGCTATAACAAAACAAGTGTGTAAAAAGAGAATAGTATATTAGAGAAAAATCTAAGCTATATAAAAATTTATTGACAACAACGCATGTCAGGACAACAGAAAAATCAAAGAGTCAGTTTAAACCGTCGTCCATACGCAGCACATCTTTTTGAACACTCATTGGCAGTATAATAATAACAACGTAGCATTGCAAAATCCTTTAAGTGGAAAATAACATCTTGCAACAATATCACTCATGTCATTAATTACCTGAGGCTCAAAACCCATGTCAAACATTCTGTCTGCTTCATCAAGTACAACATATGTGACTCTACGGAGATTTGTCACCCGACCTGTGAAAGGAGAGGAAGAAACACATGGGAAACAAAATCAAATGGAAATCCAGTTTCCCTCAGGAATAATTTTTTAAAAATGTTATATAGTCTCACTATCTTCTAACAAAGACATTAATTACTTTTTTAAAAAATTCACTAAATGTGAATTTTAATGTTCTCATTTTAATCACATATACAATCTGGGAAATGTGTAAGTATGCACAAGGCCCTTTATTTTGTCAAACTCTTCTCTTGCATACCATCATAGGGCCAGAAGAACCTGTAAAATTCAGAAAACTGCCCTCGCCAAAACACATCATAAAACTAAGACTGAGATGAAGCAAGGAGCCACATCAGCCATTATCTGACAGCGCCACCTAGAAAAAAACATATTAGAGATTACAGCGCATGTGTGGAAGGCAAAGTCCAGTGCTAACTGTTGCAGCCTCAGAAAAATTCCTTTTATACATATAATTTGTAACGCTTCCTCGGAGCTAGAAATAACTATTTGAGGATAATCATACTAATTCTAGTTAACTGCTAATAATATGCATAAAACAGAGTAAGCAGTCTTTTCCAAATGAATATATAAAGACTAAAACCTACCCAGTAACACTACTAAATTTTAAATTAAGAACCACCCCAAACTCTGGGACAGCTGGAAACAAAATACGCAAGTTGTGTATCTGTGAACATCTTGAAATTATGATGGACAGGATAATTAGCACCCTTCCCAAACAAATAGCTATAAGATTCCCTTTCACGAGAAGGATTTAACTCAAGGATTTAAGAATCATATTCTCAAACGATACAAACATGTGAACACATTCAGTTCCAAACAACTGTGGAATGACACTGTCCAAATGCTCTCAGAATGGAACAGATTTTTCACATTTCCTACAACTATCACTCAGACTTGTGCCTATCAAACTACAATAGAATTTGGTCCTTTCAGCTTCAGCAAATCGTAGCTGAATCCTCAAATTATTTTTTAGAGATTTAGTGCTGCCTTTTTTTTTTTTTTTAAGATATGGTATTCATACTTAAGGAACAAAATAAATATTTCTTAAAATCTACCTATCTATTTAACATCTTAACACTTTCATCCCCAAATAATAACTTTGTAAAATTACTTGGGAACAGCATTAATGTACCTACCTTTGACGATTTAAGTCTTGGAAGCCCAGTTCTATATGTCTTGAAGGTACTTTTTCCACAGAAGTTAAATAATGTCAACAGTTTAGTAGAGGTTTTGATGTGGAATAATTTAATAATAAAACTTTATCTAATAAGCATGCAATGGTTACACTAGGACAAAACCTCTTAAAGCTGCAGTGGCTCAGTTTAATCAATCTGAATATTTGATGTATGGTCAGTTCTTTTACTTTCGATCAGTTATTTAGGGAGGGCTTCTTTGTCTGTTGTGTTTTTTAAAACCAACAGATAAAGGCAGAGTCAGACACTCTTAAGTAAAAGTGGGTAACTGCTGAGCTACACTAACAATAATAAAAGATCAACGGGCAGACAAAATAAGCAACTTATATAACCATTATCTAAATGACTTGAAGTTAAAAAATTTGGACCAGCATATCTGAAGTTTAACAATGATAAACATTCTCAGAAATTCTTCAAGAATGTAGTATTTCCTGTCCTCCCCAAAAGAGTCAAACCAGTATGTGATTAAACCTATTATTAGTGCTATATATTTATTCTCAATAGCTAGATAGTGCAGCCTGAAGAGATATAAGAAAATTCCATAAGACCATTTATCAAAATACATGATCTTTTGAATTTGTTAGAATTACACAACAAATATTAAAAATTCTCCATAGGAAAAGGTTTTCTACTCACCATTGTTAGCTGCTAACATGTCAATCATACGTCCAGGTGTGCAAACAATAATTTCAGCACCTCTTTTGAGTTCAGCTATCTGATTTTTAAACATAGTAAACAAAATATTAGAATGGGTTTTTTGCTTTGTGGGTCTGTTTTTGGTTTTGTTGGGGGTTTTTTTGTTCTTTTGTTTGTTTGTTTTGTTTTTTTATTAAAAAAATCTATCACCTTGCAAAAAAAGAAAACCACATCCACTGTAATACAGCTATTCTATTAATGTGAATTGTTTATGTGAAGATTTTACTTAGTGATTTCTTTAAGTCTTTGGAAAACTTTGCTTTCCAAAAGAGTAACTTCTGACAAGCGAAGTTACTATCACTTGAAGCAGTTATAATGGGGATATGACTTCTGTACAGTTAAAGGCCTGTAAGAAAAGTCACATGTTGTATCAGGGACAACTGATACTAAATAAACCATGCTCCATCACAGATCGTCACTCCTGTTGTTTCCATAAAATAGGGGTGAGAGGGACCCCTGAACATGCCTGCCCCTTGAATGTAATCTCTGAATTACTCTAACGTGCAATATTTGATAATGCAATAAACCAAAGTTAAAATTTTCTGGCTTTTGTTATCTTGAGGGGAACTCTCATAAAAATATAGCTTCTCAATAACTTTCAAACTATCACACCCCACTAATAGTTTAATTACTGCCATGTTCAGTGCATAGATAAAAAGAAAGTGTCTGAAACTTTTAAGGACCATATTTGAGAATTTTCAAGAAGATCAGTATATTTAAGGCTAAGTTATGTGCAAACACCTAAGTTATGTGCATTACTACCATTCATACAGAAAAAATCCATAATGAAGGCTGCAAACGTACTGGCTTTATCGGAAAGAGAAAGGAATTAAATTCACTGCAAAAGTACCATTAACTAACAAAGTTCGAGAGTTACTTGACAATAAGGCATGGTTTTCTGTACCTGTTCACTGATTCCTGTTCCTCCATAGACACAGACAACTCGAAGCCCAAGTGTCTTTGAGAATTTCTTGCACTCCTTGGTAATCTGCAAAGCTAGCTCGCGAGTAGGTGTCATAATGACAGCTGAAAAGCAAAGCTTTGTCATCATACATTGTAATAGAAGAGATATTGTTATTCATACAATAAAAATTAATCTTTTGTACTGATATTTACAGCAATTTACTGATATGTATTTTTAAAAATGTAATTTCAAGAAAAAGAATTAAGACAGTATGAGGATGGGGTGGAAATCTGGTCAGCTTCAAAGGTCTCCCTCCCAGATATATGGACATACAAGTGCTCTTGAAACAACATTAGATAGCACAGTGATCACAAACAATGTTAAATAGCATGGTGATCATTAACTAAATTAAAAAAAAAAACCCACTCGTTAATGGACATTAGTAAGTAAACATTCTTCCCTATAATGAAGAGAAGAACTGAAGACCCTCCTAAAGCATACGCTTGAGGTTTTATTTATTTAAGTAGTGATTTCAAAAATAAAAGCTTTGTACCTATGGGACCTTCTCCTTCTTCTAACGCTCTCTGATCCATAATGTGTCTGAACATGGGCAACAGAAATGCAATAGTTTTTCCGCTTCCTGTTTTAGCAATGCCAATCAAGTCACGTCCATTCATAATTGCTGGGATGGCCTGGGTTTGAATGGGAGTGGGCTTTTCATAGCCATGTCTTAAAGAGAGGAAAAAAAGATATTTCAAGAACAAAATAGGGTTTGACAGACATGAATCACAAAGTCATGCTGAAAAACTCTGCATATTCATATTTACATATACATATCAGTGTCATTCAAAAACTACAGCATAAAAATCAGCTGCAAAAACGTGACACAAATGGCAGAAGGAATAGTCCATAACTGTATTTCAATACTGAGTGATAAACACTCTGATGAGTATCTATGCGACATCTACAAACATGGGCATATTGCATTATGCAATGAAGAAAAAGGTTTTTATCATAAATGTATGATACACCACAGTGAACAAAATCAAGCCTGATACAGTTCATAAAGTGCTTGCTTACTTTTTGAGGGCAGTGAGAATCTTCATGGAAATACCACACTGTACCCATGTTTTTATTGGTTTGGGGCAGCCTTTTCCCTTGACTGTAATTCCCTCCAACTCCAGCCTGTACACATTCACCTCTGAAATAGAGTTGGCATTACAACAGAGTCAAACTTGACATTTCTCTACTACCTTGATCAAAATATTCTTGATCTGTCCCTGAATATAAGATACTAATTTTATCGCCACCAGAAAAACAGGTTTTAGCTTGTTACACATCAATACAGGAGGCTGGTGGAAAGGACTCAGATAATTTTTTCCATCAAAGCTTCCTAGACAATTATATGAAGTTATCAATAACAGTGATCTAATTCATTCAGTGGCTTTTCTATACCAAGTTGCTCCAAATGCTCTTTATATTCCAAAAGAATTTGCTGTTTCTTTGCACATCAAAATTCATCAGTACCCAAGGTATTCTGGTTGTATTTGTCCTTACCTTCTTGAGTCATTTTAGCTAGTTCTGGTACTTCAACATAGAAGTTTTTCCTGAAAGGTTCATATTCTATCTTTCCATGATCCACCGGTTCTAGCAGCTTTCTCTGCTTGGTCTGATAGCCAGTCAGGGCAGTCTGAAGATCAACTTCCTCCTCTTCTGAGGAATACTGCATAGATTATAATTAGTGTGTAAATTAGCGTGAATGGTATTGTGAGAGGCTCTGGGTTTTCATTCATAGAGGAACTTTACTCAGAAGCAACAGCTACTCCTTACCCTATTAGACCAGATACTGAAAACCTGTCCTCAGTTTAAGAGTCCCAGTTGTTCTTTTGTCTATTTCTTTCCTGTTTCTCCCAGACCTTAACTTTCACCATGTTCCCTATCACTTGCTTGACTTTATGAATACTAACTAGACCAGCCTTGTCATCATTCAGAAATAATCACTGCCATACAACAGAAATAGTAAAAGGAAAATACGAAGAAAAAAACCCAAATCCAGTACATGCAACAGACAGCACACCACTGACCTGCATCCCACTGCAGTCACAGTTCCAACAGATGCACCCAACTCAGCTTTAAACTGGGCGAGTACTACTAACACTGGAACTGCAGCAACACAGAGCTTAGCGTGACCTAGCTGAGCTACAGCACTAGCAGGGTATCTAGCCTATGACTTGGGCAAGGCTGTCTCTTTAAGATCTTTGGGACAGCAAAATACCCCCACCCTTAACAACTATGCAGGCCTAAAACATCACACACAACCACGTTAAGCACCCAATATTCCTGTTCTCCTGAAAGCATTTTATGAAGGCATCTTGGACACAGGTGAGTAATTCTGAGAAGTTCAGGTCCAATCCCTGAGCAAAATGGCTCTATGAGAATATCAGAGCGCTGTTCTGTTAAAATTCAATATTCATGCTCATCTGCCACTGCTCAACATGCAAAAAACTGCACACCGGAAAGACCAGGGGGAGGTCTACTATTTCACTGAACCCACATCCACAGAGGGCAGCTTACATTTATCTACTTGTACCACCTCTTCCTACTAAAACACGTTTGTATTTACAGCCAGTGTAACAGAAAATGCTTATGAATTTGGTTCAGGGTGCTGTGCACTAGAACACATGACTTGGCATAGCATTTTGTAGCCCTAAGCAGAAGCAAACTCCTTTCTGTTTCCTAAACTGTAAAATGAGAACAGCTACCTCTCATTTGTTCTAAAAGAGATGTCTCATTATGATTTATGAAGTGTTTTGAGATCCATAGCTTACAGGTGTTTCGGAAATTAAAATATTTATACTCACAAAGAAATCCAGCAGAAATGTAACACACAAACCCCATTTTTTTCCAATTAGATACATACGACTGAATGAGCAGACTGAGCAGCTGCATACATAAACACTCTATACTAGCTCGTGGGTCATTCACACACGGGATCACCAGGACTGCCCGCCCCATTTCAGTAACGTGAACTGAACACACACACTGCATGTGACTTACACCAGCCCAGTCACATTAAGAACAATGACAGCGCCAGACAACCTGATGCACTCATCCAGTTCTCCTCTGCATAACACTGCCTCTGAACAATAAAGCTGCGATGGCGATTTCTGAAGAAAACAGTACAATTAACAAGAAACTGCGTAGAGATCAAAAATCCTGTGACCATGGTTCTGCAAATAAACAACTAAATGTTTATCTCCTAGGAGACGGAAAAAGCCCAGGACTAACCTCATTCTCATGCCTCTTATAAGAGGCACATTGCCTTTTCATAGTAGAAATACAAGACACTTCCATTACCTCCATTGCATCTTGGTCATTCTCCATGAGCTCCCCTTTCTTCTTTTCTGACTCTGCAGCTGCCTTTTTGGTTGTCACCACAGTTACTACTTTGGTAACAGTTGGTCCGGATTTCTACAAAAACAGTTAAGAAAAATTATGCTGTGTAAAATATATAGAATATTTGTACTTCTGAATGCATTATGCTGGGGGTTTTTTCCACTTCCTTCAGTGAAATTTTATTGGAATAATGCTTGATAAAACCGCTTGATAAAAACACCAGGAAATAAAAGTTAAGGTTAACAGGCATTAAGTGAATCTAACTTACTTCTTGCTTTTTTGCACTTTGCCTTCTTTTTTTTCAAAGCCATTTTGATATTAAAACACAATGCTATTTTTAAAAGACAAATATAAGAAATCTTAATAAGTGATTTTACCTTTTCACTCCCACCTCCACCTTTCACACTTCTCATATTGAACTTTTTGACCTCTTCTTTTACTTCTTCCATATAAGCATCCAAAGGATCCAACTCTTCATCTTCAACCTCATTGCCTTCTTTTTCTCCTTCTGCAGTTTCCTCTTCATCATCTAATAAAAGCAAGAAAGATGGGAATAAAACAGACAGGGAAAGAGAAAAGTGCTTACGTGTGTTAAATTATTAGTCTACAAATTATTAGCCTGCCTAAATAATTACGCTCCAATTTTATTACTATAACAAACTGGAGAGATTTGTATGAGGAAAAATGATAATCTCAATTGTATTTCATTTCAAGCCATGACCAGATTTAAGGCTTTGTTACGTTATAGTTCCCATTCTGAAGACTAATTAAATGCTTTAAAGATAATGCAACAAAAATGTTAGGAACAAAAGTATTTTAACTTTGACCAGATTTAAGGCTTTGTCATTTTATAGTTCACACTCTGAAGAGTAATTAGTGCTTTAAAGATAATGTAATAAAAATATTATTGGGAATAAAAGTATTTTAACTGTTACATATAAAAAGTTAAATACCATCATCATCTTCTAAACTCCATTTTTTCCCCTGTTTCATCTCTTCAATTTCTTTTTTCAGTTCTCCTATGTTTTCCATAGCCTTCTTGCGCTGTTCTTCCCTCCATTTCTCCACTCTTTCCTTTCGTTTTCTCATTTCTTCTTCTAGTTTGTTCTGATCAAAATTCTATGATAAAAACCAACCAAATAGTGAAAATTAATGGCCACTGGCTTTAGCTTATGCTTCTTCAAACAAATGTAATTGCTGTGTGAGCATGTCATAGAAAACTGGATATCCACAAACTTATCGCAACAGAAGTAAATGACAAATACTAACATCAACTATAACATTTTCAAATAAGAAATGTAGTTAACTATTTTATTTTTCATTATAGTAGCTGGCATATAATTTTTAAGATAATAGCAAATTAAGCTTTCCTTTATTTACTAGAAAAAAATATTGTAGGTCACACCAGGGAGTTTCAACTCATTTTAGCCACTGATCCACAAAAGACTAAAGAATTATCATGTTACCCTCTACTTTCAAAAGTCCTTCCAGTACAAAAGCCTGTGATTGGTTTATGGTTGGGGAGCCCTCACTGACAGTGCAACCGCTATTAACAAAGGAGGGTTAGTAACAACATGCTGGTTTAGAAGAGTTTGCTAAAACTGCTAGTTTGGGAATTCTTCACTGAGGCACATCTTTCTGTGTCATGGAACAAGGCAAAGTGAGCTTCCCTCTCCCTTTGTTCTTTGATTCGCGCCTGGGTCCAGAGGCCAAAAAAAAATAAAATTTCAGCTCCTTTATCGACACCTAATATGTCAAAAATCAGAGATCCTTCACGTTTGTCTGTGGTTTGCAGTCTAAGCAGTTAGAAATCTTGAATTAAGAATGTTTCTTACGCCAAGAACTGGAAGCATATCCTGTGACAGGAATCTGTGTTACTGAAGAGAATACTCACTCATTTAGTGGGGATTTTGTCCAGCTCTAAGGACCGGTCTTCTTTTGTTAATGCAGTAATCTATAGCTAACTTAATTCCGGGTTTAAACTCTATCTTTTAAATCTATAAGTGTTAAAAGCTTCTACCTCAGTGGCCACGGTATTTGTGGTAGCGTCTTTATCCTTCTCTTCTTCTTTGTCATCTTTGTCTTTTTTCTTTTCTTTGGAAACTTCCACACCTTCTGTCTTCTCTTTAGATCTTGATCTGAAAGGTAAGATCAAAGATTTCTTAGAGCATTATAGCTTTTCTCAGGGGGAGGACACACATGTGCTGGATAGAAACAGAACTATCAACACCCTGTACAGGTTTATGTTTTCAAACACCTTACAAAGCACACTGCCTCCCAGAGAATCTTTCCATTTCATGGAAATACTGCCTTCAGCTACCAGAAATGTAGAATCTATTGCAATCCACCGATTCACATGCTTTGGTTCTGTTCTTCTAATTTCTTTAAAGGGGGAAGTTGCAGACTGCATTTCCAGAACGGTTAGAATTGATACTCTCGTGGTTCTGCAGTTTATTTGACACCTCCCTGACGGCAGCAGTTAGAAAAGAGGTACTAAAAATTTCCTGTGTGTTGAATTTGTAGAGAAAGGTAAAGTGATCTAGCATCTTGCCATGGAAGTTTGACCGTCCCTCTGAGCATACAGTACTGGCTGAAAGACATAAAAACACCTTTCCCTGGGAAAAGCTACATATGTAACTCAAATGTAAGATGCAGCCTTGCATTTAAGGCAAAACCCATTTATCACAGCTTTTATTATCCTTACTTGCTTGCACTTAAAAACAAAAAGAAAAAAAAAAAAAACGCATCAAACCAAACATGTGCTAACTCATGATAATAAATGTAAAATTCATTTTAGCCAATTAAATCTCATTAAGCCTTTTTCATTCATATTTTCTAATACAAACCATACGCTTATTCCAAAAGACTTTGTGAGTCCAGCTTCTCACAATTTCCAGTGAAGTCATCAACTTGCTTATTCTTTATACAGACTGCTATTACAACTTAGGGACTTCCCACTCATCTTACAGTATCGCGTGATTATATGCTGTTTGTAATTATATCTGAAAATTCCATTAAAATATATTTAAAAGAACATGACCTGTAGTAAGTTTTCACACATTTCTAAGGTCAACATCTAAAAGAGTTCAAGGTTCACCTCTTTACTAAGTCTATTTACTAGACAGTTTATTCAATTATAAACCCCTAAGACTAGTACTTGACAAATCTGTTTTGATTGCAGCACTAAGCACACCCACAGAACTCAACAAACAGCAGATAATGGGTGGTGGCTTTACCAAAGCAGACTTTTTGAGCTTCTCTGACGTGTTACACTATATATTTTATTTTTCTGCACAAATATAATTTAAAAAAACAGACTCCAAACTTGATTGGCTTACATTCTTTAGAACACCTTTTGTGTAAAGAATGGATGAAACATTGAGCTCAGGTACAACCAGTGGCACTTAATACAGTTTAAAATTCCTGTTATAGATGTCACCATGATGCTGGTTATAGATCCCCTGCTACTACCCTACCTGCATTTTTTAAAAGCCCTGGATGTTTCCAAAGAAATAAAGTGCTTTATCTGAGAAAGAAAATGATACATTGCATCACTGAGAACACTGCACTGGAGCAAATCTGGTAACTAAAACTTACTATTCTCCAGTAATTTACAAGTTTAAAGAAAGTTATTTATACTTCAGTGTAATGCCTGTGCTAGAGAGCACCTGTACTTTATTCATTTGGGCATACATTACTTGTTGATAGTGGAACCGGAGGCAACAATGAAGCACTACAAAACTTTCAGAATGAAGTTCAGTCTTAACTTTAAAGTTAACTGCTTTTTTTAGCTGCCACAACCTGGATCTTTTTCTTTTACAGAAACGTTCGCACAACAAGCTGCCTCAGACACATTAAGCAATGGGAAAAGATCGTAACATCACACTCACATAATATCCTCCTTGTTCTACAAACCAAAGCTTTGCATTGCTTTGCTTGAATAGTTTTCTGACATTTTGTCACATTGATTGTAATTACAGAACACAAATACCTGTTTTCTGTTTTCCTGTTCTTGCTTGGACTGGAGGATCGAGACCGTCTACCTCTACTTCTGCTTCTAGAGCGCCTCCTCTCTCGGCTCCGGGATCTTCTTCTCTCTCGGCTCCGTTCCCTTTCTCTACTTCTTGAACGTCTGCCACACAACAAAGTTGTATTTATTTAGCAGGTGATCATAGTGTGATTTTAGCCTGCTACTGAGGAGCAAGTCGTAAAAGGAATACAACAATCATCAAGACCACTAAGAGCTTACAAACTCCAGCACCAGCAGGTTGAAACCATTTACTGAGCAAAAACATTAAGCATATTAAAATCTATCATGAATAACAGCAAAGCAACTAATTACAGTGGAAGAATATCAATATTCAGATAACAGGCATTTTTATCTACTTTGATTGGAATTGATAAGTCATACCTTTGACGCTTTCTGTCACGCGATCGAGACCTTCTCTTGTCCCTGCTGCGTGACCTCTCACGTCTACGTTCTCGATCTCTACTTCTAGAGCGTCTGTCTTCTCCACGCTTTCCTCTTTTGTCAGATGGAGAACGACTTCTAGAACGGCTACCAGAGCGTCCACGTGACGCAGAGCGCTTCCGATAATGCCTGCATCGTAAATTCACAAAAAAAAAAAAGATGAATATGAGTGTGAGAACAATTTGCAGTTGAAGGATTTTGGTCATATTTAGGTGGACAGGCCAAAAAAGAATTATTTATTTGATTTCTTGGACTTTTAAAACTTCTAAACATTTGTAATCATCTTGCCAAACTGATTAATATACATACACTCCTAATGATGCTGAAATTAGAGGGATTACTTAGTCATATTTTTGTTTTGGTTTTAGAGTACTACTACAAGCACACCATGTGAACACTGGAATATCAAGAACAATTTCTTTTTTAGAAATCCGCTGATTTCCATTATACATAGGAAAAGAAGAAGAGTCTTTGAAGCCGTCTCAAAATGGAACAAATAAAACTGTTCTTCGTTGATTTTTACACAATATATAACTTTTATGCAGGTAAACCAGGTAAATTACACCTCTGCTCAATGGAAAGGCTGTAAAACTGCAATTAAAGAAACATAAAACCCTGAGGATATGTGACACAGCAATGGTCAATGCCTTAACGATGCTGACATCAAAAGAAATTCTGTTAACATCATCAAACGTCACAACAGAAGCTTTAAGAAGTTAGCAAGGCCTGAGGGGTGTGTGATGGAGATGGGAGTCTCCTTTTCTCCGCCAAGTAATGCTCTCTTACCCCAAACACACTGTGGGAGACAGCAGGGCTAGGAATTCTCTACAAAACTCTTCAGCTGAGTGTACAAGTCACAGAAGGACCTCAACTGTGACCATCTCCTCTTCCTCCAAGTCCTGATTTTCAGTCACCACACCTGAATAATTCCCTTGTTCAACCTCCTGTAGCCCAGGACTCACAGCCCCTTTCTCCTGGCAAGCCTAGTAGCCAAGCTTGGGAAGCAGGAAGAAGCAGAGAAGGCAAGACCTCAAGCCCCTCACCTCCTTCTTTCCCTTCTGTCATTGCCACACAGGGTTGTATTACAACAGGATCAGCACTAAAAATAATATAGTTTATTTCAGCACTTTGGTATATTTAGGTACCGTGTACCTTTGGAATCAGTACAGTAGCAGCATGATATCCATATACAGCCTATCAGCAGTATAACTGAATGCAAAGAGCATCTGTCTGCGTTACATATCTCTAATTTCTTTCCCACCTCTGTCACAAAATCCCACAGGATCTGCTCCACACTTCCCCCATTTCTAAACTTTGTTTTAAAAAACTAATATTTTTTTTTGTTTTCTTCTACAGTGTACGACAAAGCTGAGTATATGATTTCACGTTTCAAAAGCCTCAGTCTGATGAACATTTATTTACATCAACTCCAGCACATGCCGCCCACCCCACCCGTTGCCACCCACCGTTCACTCTCACCCTCTCACCATTTCTTCACTTTGAAAAACTTTTTGTAGGCATTAAAACAGAAAATTAACACAAGTTGAAACCCGCTTTTACCATTCTTTTTACCCCAAACAGAAAGAAGTTACCACTATCAGAAGAGAAGCCGTACTGTGATAAGCACGGGAGTCCTGCTAGCTTGAGTGCCAGCACTTTGGTGCTCAGTTCCCAGGGGATTTTTGCAGCCCCAGTCTCTAACGGTGTCCTGCGGCAACAACTGCTGCCCCAGCTCGTTTGAAACCAGCTCAGACATCCCTACGGGAGCACCCAGCTCTTCACTGAATCACTAATTTGAACCCAAGGCAGTCGTTAAAATGTCAACTCCTCTGCCTCTCTCAGCACAAGTCTCAGTTACGGATCTAAGAAGCCGTTACAGGGTAGGGACAACCGCGTGCGGGGACTATTGTGTCGCAGTTTTAGTGTCAAAAATCTAATAGTTAGATTAAACCAGGAGACACAGAACGTATGCCACAACAGCACTTGCGAATTAAGGAGCTGGTTTAAAGCCCGGTTAAGTGTGAGCAGCTCCAAATCACCTGGCCGCAGAGGCTCCACCCGAACCACACAAAGTCCACCCTCACGTTACTGCTGGGTTGGTTACACCCCACCAGGTGTTTGTATCGGCTACGAGAGACCAAAACATGCGATCCTGCAGAAACTTAGAAAATACAAGCCAAAAACTC